>JAZGTJ010015494.1:0-13332 GCA_036877575.1 Botia almorhae | reverse complement strand
GTGTAAAGCATGCCACCACTGGATCTAGAGCAGTGGAGACTCATTCTCTGTAGTGACGAATCACACTTCTCCATCTGATGGACCATTCTGGGTTTGGTGGTTGCCAGGAGAACGGTACTTGTCTTACTGCATTGTGCCAACTGTGAAGTTTGGTGAAGGTTGGATTATGGTGTGGGGTTGTTTTTCAGGAGCTGGGCTTGACCCCTTAGTTCCAGTGAAAGGAACTCTGAATGTTTCAGCATACCAAAAGATTTTGGACAATTCCATGCTCCCAACTTTGTGGGAACAGTTTGGGGATGGCCCCTTCCTGTTCCAACATGACTGCGCACCAGTGCGCAAAGCAAAGTCCATAAAGACATGCATGAGCGAGTTTGGTGTGGAAGAACTTGACTGGCCTGCACAGAGTCCTGACCTTAACCCGATAGAACACCTTTGGGATGAATAACAGCGAAGACTGCGAGCCAGGCCTTCTCATCCAACATCAGTGTCTGACCTCACAAATGCGCTTCTGGAAGAATGGTCAAAAATTCCCATAAACACACTCCTAAACCTTGTGGAAAGCCTTCCCAGAAGAGTTGAAGCTGTTATAGCTGCAAAGGGTGGACCGACGTCATATTAAACCCTATGGATTAACAATGGGATCTTACTTAAATTCATATGTGTTTGTATTTAGATGAGCGAATACTTTTGGCAATATGGTGTATCTCAACAGTGTTGCCGATGCAATTAATTTATGATAAGAGAAATAGGTAGTGTCTTATATACTACCTATGGAAGTGTCACTTACAGCAGAATTTAGAGTTTATTTGTGACACTCACAAATAAACACCCACTTTCTAAATGTTATTCAAAAAGGGACTACAAACAGCCTTACATTCACACACTAATGCTGTTTAGTACCTGATGAAGATTCAAAATGATTTTAGGCCTTGGCCTGGAATGTTGTCTCTAACAGGTATTTCACAGTGTAGGCATGTGACCATACACATATTCCTGGAAAGCATCCAGATTTGAGGGTAAACAAGTGATTTGAGAGGTCTGAACTTCAGCCATGAACTAATGTACTTCCTGTTCTTTTATGTTGTAATTAAAAACCTGCTTGATAACATGCTGAAGATGGCATGAAGATGATTTATGTGTCTTTATGGTAACATAAAAGGCTTTCCACAAACATTGAGTGAAACTAGATTATATCAAACCGAAAAGTCCCCAGTAGCATGTACAGTACTGTATGTAGCGCGCACTGCTTCCATTTCCCATTACTACTGAACAAAAATGTAGGTTAACAAAACAACTACTACATTTTTATTAATATTGTAGTTTAGGTTCTGTCAAAAAATGCTTTTTATTTACTACTTAAAATGAGTAATGTTTGTGCAAATGTATGTCCTTTTGATGTGAAAGATTTTTTGGCGTACAGTATTTGGGATAGCAGATATTGGGATCAAGCAAGCAGTCAGGGGAGTTTTCATTTAGTCTGACACACACCTCATATCTAATTAAACTGCAATTTTAATTAACCCCCCAAAGTGCTCAAACACATAGACCTGGAACAATTTCATTGACAAGCCTCTCCCTGTAATCTCTACCCTCATCCCATTCATTATTAATAAAGTGCTAATGAACTACTTTTAAAAAATGAATGCATCCATCTATTTAAAGAAGTTGTGTTTCTTTTCATGTTTTCGCTGGGCTTATGTCTGTCTGAAGGGACTTATCTAGGCTTTATTTGCAATCAGAGGTGTGGAACTCTTTTCCTTGGTGATACCACTCTCTACTTCTGCCCGTCTGGGTCAGTGCGTCTTTGGCTTGAAATAAGAGAAGATAAACAAATAATTTCAGTATCCAGGGAGCAACCCGACCCGGGTGAAATTATTTCATTTTCATCTTGATCTCTGTCATATCTGCCTTCTTTGTTTTTTTCACCTTTAATGCTGGGTAGATCAAAGAATCTTGTTTTTCTCCCCTTGAACACACAGAGAGAAGGGTATGAGTGTGGATTAGGCCCAGCTAGGGGTCCGTCCTCTTGCGTTGGTTCTAGCTTTGGTGTAAATTAAGTTTGCCATCCCTGGCATATTGTTCCCCTCCTGCTGTCATTAGCTAACAAGATATGCCCTCTACAAAGTGTCTGTCCTGGTCTGTGCCAACCTCATCAGGCTCCTGCTATGCCGGTGCCCATTGAGAAGGAGTAGTAGCCTCCTGATGGGACAGTGAGGTGTGAATAGCCTGATTTGGGAAATGTTTGGGATGGACGTGCCTCTGCTTGCTGGTAGCAGTAGCAGCCCTTAGGAGTTTGGTAATGGGGGTGCACTTGAGGGGCCCCATGCAGCTGCACTTATCCTGAACACTGTTTAGTCATAACACTGTGGTTGGCCCTGTGCTTGTTTTTTTTTTTGGTTGTTATTTAATTATTAACAATTTTATTAATAAATTTTGTATTTATAGTAATTATTACACTTTTTGCTTTAACAATCTGTAGTGTAGTACCACAAAAAATAATTTTAGTTTAGAAGAACTAACAAAAATCACATTTACAAGAAACTAACAATGGAGATCTATACCGCAAGACATTGGGGTTTAAAAAGCATAAATGTGAAAAACATGTTCTTGTTAAAGCACTTCAGTAATTCTTATAAAAATAACTTGAAAGTTACTTGAACTGTAACACTTCCTAAATTGTACTTTTGGTAATAATATTGATGATAATAGGCAGGGGCGCAAATGCACATTTGCTAAGGGGTATGCAAGATCACTGTTGGTGTCCACTGCCGTCCTCATTTTATTAAATTGTTTTACTTTTTTCTGTTCTGTGTTTCAGAATGCTTCCCTCTATCCATTCTGGCCATGTGTGGTTAATATGATCACTTAATATGACATACACTTTGAACCCATTTACAATGCTTAACACAATTCTTTTTACTTTCATTATTATTTAAAACAAATGAGCTTTTGATTATTTTTATGAATTAAAGATTTTGGAAAAATGGCACCCCTCCTCCCCTGCAGCGCCCACATGCACTGCATATAGTGCATACCCCATTTTGCGCCCCTGGTCATAGAAGTTGAAGAAGGCAGCTAAACTCTGATCCAGGGTCATTTTCCTGATAATATATATATTCTACGTAGTAGTTTTAATTTTTTTATCATCATCAAATAACAAATTAGAACTTCTCATGCAGTATAATTATTGTACTGAAGAGTCATGAGTACTGTGATCCATTTGCAGCGTGTTTATTACTCGTAGCAAGGCAGTGATTGTTAATCGGTAAACAAGAGCAAAGCAGACAAGGCAAGGCAAAAAATGATAAACAGGCAAGGTTCAGGGCAGGCAGAAAACATTCACAAGATATAAACGGTCCAGGGATAAGGGCAGGCGGCAAACAGACATAAACGATAAACAGTCCAAAGATCAAAAACAATACAAACCAAGAATTGGAAGAAACGCTCAAAAATGACAGCCGGGGCAAATCAAGACTTCGCAATAAACAGTGCAGTGTACATGGTTTAAATAGGGCGTGGTTATGAGACACAGGTGATGTGATGGAAGTGATCAGTCCTTGGCATGTGGCATCATGAGAGTTGGAGTCAGAATGTAAGTGGGTTAGAATTCTGGTGGTGGTTCCCTTTGGTGGCGCAGAGGAGGTGGAGCAGGGGTCTCCTCCATGACAATGATAAATCAGTATTATCAGCTCCCCGTTTATATCCAATAAAGTTACAAATTGCAGCTTTAACGTGTCCTACCGATTAAGCCTACCTTGACATTTAACTTAGCTTAAGGTTTTGTAAATTGTTAATGTTCTAATGTTCTATTTACAGTCCTAAAGACTTTACTATTTTTTTCATTCTTTGTATCCCATTGTCTTGCATTGTGTAATGTTCAGGTATTTTTGTCAGGGATGAGCGGGGAAGAACCCAAATGCAAACAGCGATTCAAGCAAACAGAACTTTATTTAAATTTAACACAAAACACATTTCCCCACAGGGGCCTTGTAAAAATAAAAAGAACTCAGCCTCCACAAGGGGGCGAAAGGGAACAAAAAAACAGAAACTCAATGGGTGATAAAATAATTAATTAAACGTCAACTAAATAAAGCAAGAAATTTAATGTTAAACAAGACTCTTTCTAAGGAAAATACAATAACGAAAACAGACACGAATGACAAGGCAAGCGACAGGATTCAGATCACGACAGATAGCGATAACCAGACGCGAGGGACAGGAGAGCGAGAGAGAACAAACCAGCACAGGACAGCAGACACGAGGACATTAAATACAATAGGGAACAATAGCGAAATCAAACTGAACAAGGAAACAAGGGGGCGGGGTAATGACGCGAGACCGGAGAGCACATGGCAGATGTAAACAAAACAGAGCCATGTGTTTCCACATAGAACGCACACCCAGAGCGCGAGCTTAGACTCTGACTCCAAAACAAGGACCGGAACCAAGACGAGACGAGTCGGAATCTAAACTTCGTGCTCTGACATATAACACTGACTGTGTTATATGACCTGACACAGCCCCCTCCTTAAGGGACGCACACCGGGCGTTCCCCAGACAGACTAGATGAGGCAAGACGGGCAGACAGGATGGGGCAGGCAAACTAAAAGCCACTAGGGTGTGCGGACAGCATGAGACAAGACAGGAACAGCACATAACACAGGACAGGCATAGCATTTAACAGGACAGGCATGATAGTCAACAAGGCAAAATGACCGAAATTGCATGGACTGGATTACAAAAAACACGTGAACAAGGGTTTGGGGAAACAGTCCGGGCAAAAGGGGATGAGGGAGGACTGGGAGTCTACGTAGGTGTGGTTGGCCGGGACAGGAACTAGACAGGTAGACTCCGCCGCCGGGACAGGAACTGGACAGGTGGACTCTGTCGCCGGGACAGGAACTAGACAGGACCGCACTCTGGAGAGACAGGTGCCACCGGACCGCACTCTGGAGAGTTGGGCACCGCCGGACTGGACTTGGGAATTCCACTGTCATAGCTTCCCAGCTGGAGATTGGAGTTGGAGGAGCTCGCTGCCTGGACGGGCTCCTCCTGGGTCGGAGTGGAAGATGCCGCCACCTGGACAGACTTAGGGACAGACAGACAAGACATGGCAGCGGAAGACGCCGCCCCTAGAACAGATAGACCAGACACTGAAGTGGAGGGTAGCACCACTGCCGCTGGAGTCACCGCCGAATCCAGCAATCCGACCCTCTCCTCCTCACCCAGGGGTCCAGAGAGCCCCTCCCCTCAGAGGGACCCTCCGAAGGAAGGACGAAGGACATAACCCCCAGGCGCAGACCCTTCCGCCTAATGCTGCGACGGGCCTCTGGGGAGATGGATGGAGAACCCTCAGGGGAATCCTTTAACCACTGGTGTTGATGAAGGGTCTCCACCATCTCCCAGAATGGCAGTTGAATCAACTCCTTCTTCTCCAGGCAGGGGGTAGGGCGATTGAGACCCGCCAGGAAATAGCTGTTGGCCAGGGCTCTTGCTATTAACACCAAATCGCTGTCTGCTGGGTTCTGTGGTGGCTGGTTTGTTCTGTCAGGGATGAGCGAGAAAAACCCAAATGCAGACAGCGATTCAAGCAAACAGAACTTTATTTAAATTTAACACAAAACACATTTCCCTAAAAAGGCCCTGTAAAAAAATAAACAGAACTCAAGCATCCACAAGGGGGTGAAAGGGAACAAAGGAAACAGAAACTCAATGGGTGATAAAATAAAATAATTAATTAAACGTCAACTAAATAAAGCAATAAATTTAACGTTAAACAAGACTCTCTCTAAGGAAAAGAAAATAACGGAAAAAAGACATGGAGACAAACCTTACATGGACTAGACAGCCAACACGGAGCATGAGACAACCAACAAACAGAGCACGAATGACGAGGCAACCGACAGGACTCAGATCACGACAGAGAGGGAGAACCAGACGCGAGGGACGGGAGAAAACAAACCAGCACAGGACAGCAGACACAAGGGCATTAATTACAATAGGGAACAATAGCGAACAGGTGTGCGAAATCAAACTGAACAAGGAAACAAGGGGTCGGGGTAATGACGCGAGACCGGAGAGCACATGGCAGATGTAAACAAAACAGAGCCATGTGCTTCCATATAGAACATAGACCCAGAGCGCAAGCTTAGACTCCAACTCCAAAACAAGGATCGGAACCAAGACAAGAAGGAATCTAAACTTCGCGCTCTGACATATAACACTGACTGCTCAGCTCCCCGTTTATATCCAATAGAGTTACAAATTGCAGCTTTAACGTGTCCTCCCGATTAAGCCTACCTTGACATTTAACTTAGCTTAGGGTTTTGTCAATTGTTAATGTTCTAATGTTCTATTTACAGTCCTAAAGACTTTACTGTTTTTTTCATTCTCTGTATCCCATTCTCTTGCATTGTGTAATGTTCATGTATTTTATGTCAGGGATGAGCGGGGAAGAACCCAAATGCAGACAGCAATTCAAGCAAACAGAACTTTATTTAAATTGAACACAAAACACATTTCCCCACAAGGGCCTTGTAAAAATAAAAAGAACTCATCCTCCACAAAGGGGCGAAAGGGAACAAAGGTAACAGAAACTCAATGGGTGATAAAATAATTAATTAAACGTCAACTAAATAAAGCAAGAAATTTAACGTTAAACAGGACTCTTTCTAAGGAAAAGAAAATAACGAAAACAGACACAGAGACAAACCTGACACGGACTAGACAGCCAACACGGAGCACGAGGGACAAGAGAGAACAAACCAGCACAGGACAGCAGACACAAGGGCATTAAATACAATAGGGAACAATAGCGAACAGGTGTGCGAAATCAAACTGAACAAGGAAACAAGGGTGCGGGGTAATGACGCGAGACCGGAGAGCACATGGCAGATGTAAACAAAACAGAGCCATGTGCTTCCATATAGAACACACACCCAGAGCACGAGCTTAGACTCCGACTCCAAAACAAGGACCGGAACCAAGACGGAATCTAAACTTCGCGCTCTGACATATAACACTGACTGTGTCATAACACTGACATTTTATGGAATATTGCAAATCCCGTCCCATAAGATGTTATCTTCTTCCTATCCGCCATCTCCATGTAAGCTGTAATGGCATATTTTTCTTAATATGATACCCATCATCCATTATGTTGACTAAATGTTGCATAGTCTCAGAACAGTATAAATACATTACCTTCTTATAGACCGCTTGCATGTTCATTTATTCAAATGGTACAAATTTGTGGTAGTTTTCATTAGTTCAGTAGTTCAGTTCAACTACAAACCTAGTATCCCTAATTAGTTTTATTAATATAAATCTTGCACATATTATTTGCAATAATACCATGTATTCTGTTTTCTGTGTTGAACATGTCTGACAATATTTCTGTTTTCTGTGTTTTAGTTTCATTATATGTAAAGCTGCTTTAAAGCAATGCAACACTGTAAAAACACTATATAAATAAAATTGAATATAACATTGTTTGACTTAGATACACTAATTTACTTAGCAGAGCTCATTTTTGATAACCCTGTTGGAACATACTTTAAAGAGAACAGATAATTGACAAAATATAAATTTCCCTTTGCCTGCTGACATCAACTGTGTGTCTTGCTGTGTGTCCGCATATATGAGAAAGAGAACCTGAGGTAATGGAATGCCCACAAGTGTTGCCAACAGCTAAACCAGGTTCCACAGCTGGGCCTTCTGTGGCAGGTGGCTCTTGCACCCATAGTGGTGTGAGTTTGTGTGAAAACTGCAGAGAAGCAGTGAAAACGAGTCTCCCCCCATTCAAGTGTTATTCCAACCTCTTTCCTTGATCCATGTTTGAAGGCAGGAAATTGGAGTTAGCTCTTGGTTTGAGGGCCATGTGGCAATAATTTAGACTGTAGAGGCCCATGACCTGTACCTCCACCTTTGCTCAGTTGCTCATACACACACAGACACACATACACACTGATACCTTGTCTCTCAAAATCTTTTCATATATAGCCTAATACAATGGAGCATATGTTGGACTTTTATTTCAGTTGATTATGTGAACCAGATGCAAGTCTATGGAAGAGAGTCTTGTAAATATTTTCGAAGAAAAATAATGCTGCAACACGGCCTAATTATATCTATTTGTCTTCTGTGGCTTTTTGTAAAGGTAATGCAGTTATGCAGGCAATATCGTAGCTCATTTGTCATCTGTGGGATCCAACACAAAATGTGGACAATGGATGGTACACTGTGTGTGTGTGGTCATGTATATTATGCACTGAGGGAAAACATGCATGCACTTTCTTACATTTTTTACCACATTTCTTAGTGTTTTAAATTGACCAGTATTTCAAAAGCCCCCAAATTATTAATTTGCCCAGTCAGTTGCTTTTTAGAATGAGAATTTTCCCTTTCTGATATACCTGCCACTAACTAGCAAGTAGCAAACCACGGTCAGTTCATGGATTCAATGTGAAAAAAATAACCTCTTCCAAACAATCCCATAAATGACTCAGTCCCTTTTTCAACAGGAAAAATTTACCATAAGCTTCTTCAGGACATAAAAATAGATAAGCTTGTCTGTCTTTTTCCTGCTTTGACATGCAAGGTAGGTTTCAATCCAGAATTTATTATTTAGCTGGCTCATTAAAAACATTATTCACAGCAGTAAGATTTCATATGATCTTCATGAAAGGCTTGAGCATGATGTCTAAAGTGCTTCCAGGTATAGCTAGGCAGTGAGATATATGAGGTTTTGAGCACTTATAAAGCAGACCTGGGGCAAAGGCAAAGTGATGCTCAGGGCTGCATGGCAGTGGCCTCCCATAGTGTCCATTTTAACAGGACATTTAGTTTTTCTTAAGAAATGCTAGTCTAGTTGTGTAGGTCTTTGGAAGGGGCTAGTTTTCTCTGTGAGAATTTGGTAATCATGACGTAAGTTTTGCATATTGCTAGTAGGCCAGATTTTCTGACTTTCTCCTAAAAAAATCATAATAGAATTGTGTAAACATGATATTTGACAATATAGGTTGCATGGACCTATAGGTTCTATAGGTTGCATAAAACTGTTTAAGGTCATTGTTTCCGCAACATCAGGGTTAGTAAATGATGAGAATGTTTATTTCTGGGTGAACAGAAAAATTGAGTGTGGAAGTTTGTGTTTGTTTGTGTCTCAGCACATTATTGCGCTACAAAAGTGTATGTCCACTCTTACTACATTATGTTAATCCTGTTTGTGTCAGCCCAACTGTAGCATGATTGTTCTTATTTTAAGAATACAAAAGTGTAAAATAAAACTCATATAAAATAAGATAAGATAAAATAAGAAATAGCCATAGTTAAAAACCTTTAACTATGGCTATTTTTTTGGGAGGGGGGATAGGAAGGGTGGCTATCATTAGAATTTAAAAAGAATGTTTTATGCTCGTGGTGTTGATGGTGGTGATATCACAACGATGTCACCTTTGCATCTGTGCTCTCCCAGCATTACTAGACCAAGAATAGTACTCAGAATAAATATAGGCCTGTTTATTGTTATAAACATGATTTGTTCATGTTCATTGTAACATGGAAAACTTGGAGTTCTTAAAAGCTGAGAGAGCTGGATTAATTACCAACTCATTAATGCTCCTCTGCTCTTTCAGCTGTATGAAAATACATATGCCCAGCCTCTCCCTCCCTCCCTCTCTCTCTTTGTCTCTAAAGTCTTTCTCATTCTTTCAGAACTCACAAAGAAACGACTTCATAAACAAGCTGTTTGCAATTCAGGATGTGTGTATCAGTGTACAAAATACTCTGGATGATGTGGCCTCCTATGGTGAGAGGATAAAGAAGTGAGTCTTAGCTTTTGCTGAGTTTGTGCCTATGTAGACACCACAGTGCCAAACTTTGTTACATCTCACTTAGCGTGTTAAACATACATGCACAAACCTTGGTATTACAGTCCTACATAGCCAAAATAAACAAAAATTAAAAATAAGATGTTTTTTGAACTTGATTTTATTATTTTTATTATACTTTGACAGAGGTGGCTATTTCCAAGCTACCACAAGTTCACTGAACCAACCAATTAAACTGTAGACAGTATAAATAACAACACACACAACTTTTCTTTTGTTTCCAGCACCTTTAATTGGACCATGCCTTTCCTCAGCTGGTTGGCTATTGTGGCCCTGTGTGCTGTCACTCTTGTACTATACTTCATTCCTTTAAGATACATCATTCTGGCCTGGGGTGAGCTGTCATCTATTATACTGAAAGTGTGTCATGAATTAAAAAACATGCCGGGGTAGCATATTACATAAATTAGGCAGGTGGAGAATAGCAAACACAGGTTTCATAATAGGCTATTGCAGGAAGGCTATAACTTTACTGTTATACTGCCGAGCTCAGAGCAAATTTGCTAGTAGCCGATGCCCTGTTTGTTCTTTCATGCAGTGTTTTAAAACAGACTTTTTACAAGGTCAGAGGGCAGTGGTCCTGTCAGCTAAACAGCAGCTGATCATTTAAAATGAAGAAGTCAAGGGTTAAGATCCATACCCCACTCTAAGTGAGGTCTAATACACCTCTGTTGTTTCAACTTTCAGGAGTGAACAAGTTCACAAAAAAGCTGCAAGACCGCATCTCAATACAGCATAAATACAGCATTGACAACAATGAGCTTTTGGACTTTTTGTCCCAAGTGCCCTCAGATGTTCAAGTGGTAGGTAATGTTTCTCCTATTCATTTCTTTTTTCTGTCAGTTCATCTGTTCATGCGACTGATTCAGACTGATTCACATCTCTGTCACTAGCATGCACTTAAGCCGGGCTCAAACTATATGATTCACATGCTGATTTTACCCTGATTTTTCCCTTCTGAGACTTTTAGAAAAAATTGGGTCCAGGACCTGGATCCGGGTCTGATGTTCGGCCCATCTTGTAATGTAATGCATTTACATGTTACATGTCCTGATCTAATCTGATTACATCAAACATGTTTGATATTTTAATTTAAATCAGGATGACTGCGTTGGGGCTTTCACCATAGTCAATGAGAGACGGAGGTGAATGACAGACCTATATAAAAAAGCAATCGTGAATCAAGCTGATTTACGAGGTTTGTGGAAGAGTGGAACCAAAACATATCATAATGATATTATTCTGTCAAAGACAAGCACAGAGGACAAATCTGTTACGTCTGTAAAGAGTACTCAAAATGTATTTTACTTTTTAATTGTACTTTTATTGTCAACTTTACTGGACTACATAAACTGCACACTCACATCACTGAACCGTGCGTAAACACTCAGCGTCAACGTCATTGCTCATTCCAAAATCTTAAAGTGACCAGCGCTCTTTATATCTTATTAATGTAACAAACACATTACTTCAATCAAACACAAGATTATATATCTAACTAAACATGCAACATTTTACCTCCCCTCCCAGTGAACTAAGTGTGAAAAGACGTTAGTCTTTTACAAGTAGTTCTTAAAGCGAGCAGGCAGAGTATGCGATCCGGTAGGCCTGCCTTACGATGCTGCAGATGGTGGTAAGGATGTGGCTTGTGGAGTCACCGGATGCTGTGCTGGGGGCAGAGGGCATGAAGAAATAAGCAAAGAGCAAGGGAGCACAGCATCCTGCAAGATCTGCACAAGAAGGACACAGTACTTTCCCAAGTCGACTGGCATGCCAACGGGAACCATCTGCTAGCTGAAATGTAGCTGGACCTAACCGCTTTTGCACCTGCTGGGGTTGCGACCAGAAAGAATGGAGATTGTTTTTCCGCACCCAGTCTAGTCGGGAGATTCTGGGAATCCAGGCCTTTTTCTTTGCAGTTTATGCAGGGGTAACTCCAGCTCTCGCCCCAGCATCAGTTTTGCTAGTGACACCCAGTGGTAGCATGCTGAGCATGCCCTGTAGTGTAGAAGAGTCTGAGACAGCACCTCATTATAAGAGCAGCCTTGTGCTAAGTGGGCTCTCAGACAATTTTTAAGTGACTGATTGAATCTCTCTACATCCCCATTTGACTGTGTTCATATGTGTTTAATGCCTTTGCTTTGTAGCTGGTAAACATAGCAGATATTAGTTGAGGGCCATTGTATGTCGTCAAGGTCCTTGGCAGGCCCCAGCGAGCAAAGAGCAACTCCAAAAAGTCAATGATGGAACTGGACATGACGATGCCCACAGATGTAACCTCCAGCCACTTCGAATGTAGATCATAAACTACTACAAGGAAACGCAAATGATGGGGCACATCATGGAGTTCACCACAGACGTCCAGCTGAATGTAGTCCCAGGTTCGTGTTGGCCAAGGCAAAGACCCTATTGGCGGTGAAACTGGTGTGCCTGTTTTCCCACTTACAAAACATGGAGCACAGTCCCGAACAAGCTGTTCGATTTCTGTATCCAACCCTGGCCACTATACAAGATCCCTACAGCGCTGCTTTAGTTTGACTATGCCAAGATGGCCCTCATGCGCCATGGCCAGCACTCATCCTCTGAGTTTAGCATGGATAATTCTGCGGTGTCCACGGGCCAAGCATGTGTCATTCCAGCATGACAATTCATGTTTCATTCGGGCATACGGCTGGATATCTGTCGCAACTTGAGCTGGCCAGCCATTTAGGACATACCCACAGAGCGCAGTGTAGTGTCTGAGACAGATCAGACACACAACAACTGGTTATGTTTCATTAATATAACCACATATACCTTACTCCACAAACCAACTATGCTTTCGGAGTATCTGTAAAACTACCCCCAAACTGCAATTAACCCCCGAACTGTTTTATTCATGGGAAAACTGTTTTACAACCCAAGGGAACCATTTTTTCTTGTGAACATAGTCACGTAAGAATGTATAACAAAAATGTATAAACACAACATGTATCCAACATCCCCCATGCTATATGTCTTTAATGTTTGTATATATACTAATCTGTGGACATTTAAATTTTTAAGCACATTTTTAAGCACATTTAAAGTTTAAGAGCCACTCTGTTGATTAGGATCACATGTACCTGTGCTTAGAATCTATGAGCGGCATTTTTCATACCCTGAACATTGGTGCCTATAACATTGATAACTTTGGTTGATATTAATATTATGAAACTTCTAAAGATTTCCAATCTGACATCCAGTCAAAGTCCCTCTGAGAGAATAACTTCTGATTGGATCACACAACTCTTTAGGGTGTGACATCCTCACCAGTTAAAAGTCCCGTGTCCATGGACACAACCGCTCTTTCACCTCTTGGAAACCAAGATGGCGGCGCGTGCACAACGCGAGGCTCAGCGTCTCTTCAGATTTTGTAAAATAGCATTATTATTCCTGCTCATTTCGGGTCTGTTCGTTCATA
>JAZGTJ010015492.1:0-13332 GCA_036877575.1 Botia almorhae | reverse complement strand
TTCTGCTCAGATTATGGGTGGAAATTTGCAGAAAGGATTTAAATATGAAAAAGGAGCTAAAACAATATGTCACCCGCGTTTGTAGCTCATAGCATGAACAAATGAGATTTTTATATCTGAAGGAAACAGAATGTGTGCATGCCACCACAAAATGTCCAGTCCTTCACGATAAATTGGTCTTTAGATATTGCTCAGGTTCCGTCGTTTTCCTACTTGTTCACTTATTGAATAACACAAACCTTTTTGCACGAGATGCTCTGAGCACAAAAGCAAGCATGTGCAGGTTCCCATTCGATAACCCACTTTTCTTGGTAAGACAGAGAGATAGACTGTCGATTCTCAAGCAGTTACAGGATACACTAGGTCAATATCTGTGGAATTCTGGATTGCTTCATATTCCTGTGATTCTGAAATCCATTTCTTGGCTCTAAGATAAGAACATTGGAATAAAAAAGCTGCAAGACATATTTAAAACGATCGTTTCAGTCGAGAAATCATTGATCCTTGTTTTTCTTTTTTTGAGAGTGGAACCTTTTATGTAAATCTCTCCAGTCGCTGATTTCAACTACAGTTATGTTCCTCGACCCTGTTAATATTTGCAAGCACTTTTCCGAATTACATCTCGAGGGAGAGAGGCACAGAGATATAAAACAGGCTAAACACCTTTTGGCAGCAGTTCTGAGCTCCGCATTATGCAAGCACAGAGACTCAGTGCTGTGCAGAGCGCCAGCACAGCATGATACAAACTTATGAAACATTAACAAAGAAAATGACAGAAAATAAAGATACAGTGAGGGAGGATTTGGTGGGGCATATGGAACAAGGAAAGACAGGAGTGTAGAAAGACGAGACCATAGAAAGTGCATTGCTGGAACAATCCCAGCTAACAGGGAGTGTACTCAGAACGTTGCCTAACATTGTCTCATAGTTCTCCTAAGTTATCAAGAATATTCTGCAGTAATGCAGTAAAAAATTTTATGCATGCAGCTAGAGTAGAATTAAGGAATGCTGCATTTTTTTTAAACTATTTTTTTCAGATTGGTCCAGCAAATGTGTGTTATAGAGTAAAATATTGGCCGATGTCTTCCAACAGCAAGAAGGTTTATGATGTCTGGAAAACCTATACATCAATGTTTCCTGCTATCTCCCCCTAAAAAAGCCTAAGCTGGGTTTGGCTGTTCTCACAGTCTGGTTTTAGCTGGTTTAGAAGGGTTTTGTTACCTTTTTAGCTGGTCCTAGCTGGTCTGACTGGAAGACCAGCTGACCTACCAACTAAATCCAGTTTGGCCAGGTTAGAAAACCATCTTGACCAGCTGACAGTTGTTTTCAGTAGGATCTGGCTGAACAGTCTGTTGTGCTAAATAAGAGTTGTACTGTAATAAGATGCATAGATTCACCAATAAAACATGTTAACCGTAAATGTCACAACTGACAGTTTTACATGAAACAGCTGTGATCACATAAAATCTAGGATGAGTCTTGGCATCTTAACTGCTTAATGCATTTAAAACGCTAAACAGGAAAACACAGCGTGTGCCAAAAGAGGCGCTAAATTGATCTAGCTCATAAAATAGGAGCACAAATAGGGTACTATACTATCCCCCAACCCCTCCTCCCCCAGCTGTCTAAATGTCAGATATGAAAATGAGTATTGTGCGCTGAATAAAGACGGACAGAGGTCGCGGGGTGGGGGAGGTCAGGTTAAAGGTCAGTGTGAGACTGAAACAGTCACTTGTGTGTACGAACAATCCCTCCATCGATCAGCCTCAAAGAGGTGGGAGGAAAAACCGGCCCAAGCAGTTCGCGGGTCCTATAGAGAAGAACAGAGCTCACTGAACTCTCATTCTTTCCAGTGGCGTGTCTGAACTCAGCTGCTCTGCAGCTCGTATAGCTGTTGTCTACAAGACACTGTATACAGTTGTATTTTTAGTTCATGTACTTGCAGTACGCAGAGGCCAGTAAATGGAGTAAAAGAAGACTTCTGCTTCATTATTAATAAATTATATATATTAGATTTATCCTTTAAAAGCAACATGTTAAACCAAGTGGCATCTGCACACAAAAGATTCTCAAAGTTGTCTCAGAACAAACTTCACTTTTCGGTTCGGCTGCTGATTTTTAGTGGCTGTGTGAAGTCAGCAGAAGAACCGCAGCTGTAGTTCATCTCATGACCTATGAACATGTTCCACTAACTAACACAGAAACAGGTGTCCAGTTTTTTGGTCCAAAAATATATCTACTGTTTTATAACTATATAACCCTAACAAATGTATTCTTGTAAAAAGTGCATTTGTGCTACATTTAAAATGACACTAATATTGATAAGTTATATCATCTAAACGATCGTGGAAGGATCGTATTTTTTTTCGTGGTTTACTTTGGAGGCACCTAAAATATGACGTTCTTTACCTTTAAAATTGTCCTTTCAGACCACAAGTGGCTTCTTGTCTTTCTTTCAACAGCATTTCTTTCTCCTTCAGCACACGATAAATAAAAAAGCTCAAACAGGACGGAAGAATGACGTGATTTTGTAGATTTTTTTATTGAAAGCTTCATCGAAAGAAAAAATAACAAACAGAAGTTTTAAACCTAACATCCACTGGTCTACAGACGCTCTCAGGATCACAGCTCGAGCACATGGGAGGCAGGAAGTGAAGCAACTCAAGAAATCATCGTAAAACTGTCCCACTTTCGTATTTCAACAACACCTGTACAGAAAACGATTCCATAAATATTTCTCTATTTCATCTGCCAGTAAGTCTCTAATTGAGGTTTTGCTGTTCGTTTAATTTGGTTGAACGCGTTTTTCCGCGCTGTCATTCCACAACCATTCGCGTTGGGCTGAAAGTCTTGACAGTCCAATGAAAATTCTTCATTCAAAGACCTCAACCAATCAAATGACAGCCAATCAAATGTACAGATAAACAATGCATTGACCTCGCACTTAATGACGAACAGAATGTTACAATGGGAGCGCGGAGTTCTTAGCTAGCGATAAACCTTCGCGTTAATAAAAGGTGATTTGTAGTTTACTGAATTATAGCTGGGATGAGAACTCTGTCCTACAGCTTAAAGGAAACCTGCAGCTTAATCTCACACGTTAATTCACTTTATAATGAGAGGCATAAGGGCAGCAGAGTGCATAATGTACTCCTAAAAGAAACCACACGTACATCTCTCGCGCGAGAACACGGGACCGTTTCCTCTCTGTCCCCCGAGCCCTAACCCCTAAATACTGAATGCTGGACAGCAGCGAGCACATGACAAAAGTAACTCTCCAAACAGACAGTGGATGACAGACAGAAAACACAGTGACGTTTTGTGTAAAATATTTTTCCTTTAAAGAGATGAGAGATGAAAAGCCAGCTCGTTTTCCTTATTGAAACAGTACTGCCCTGGTGCTTCCGATGCTCAAAACATCCCTCATGTTTCCAGAGCTTGCTCTCGTTTTTGCATTGATTTAATCCACTGTGTCAACACCAACACTGAGGATAAAGTCACCAACTTCTGCTTTAATACTGTCCCCTAGTGGCTAATTGATATTATGACTTAGTTGCAGGGAATTCTGGGAAAAAAGCCCAAAGGGACTTTGACTCTTTGTGGAAGAGGAAGTTAAAAGAGCATGTGGACCACCATGACAAGCACATACAGAAATCAAAATGATCTTTCGTGGACCCATCAGTACCTTCTCCCAGATCACACCTAGCTGTTTATTTTATAATTCGCAGAATTCCTAGAACAAATAAAAATTCCAAGTACAACTGTCTTCATCCTAATGACAGCTGAATTTATTCCTAGAGCACGTGGAGAACTCTCATTCCCCTCACTGTAAACCCATATGTTGTATTTATGAGGCTTCGAAACATAACGGCAGTCCATACTTCACCACGTGTTTTGAAAGTTCGCTTAAAATAAACACCTGATCTAAATAAAGGACAGCAGGGATTCTTTCTGATCAAACGTGAGATGTTTTCCTCCATCTCCAGCGTTTGCTAACTCCCCCCTCTGGAACGGGCAGCCTGATAAATTATAGCAGAAGATGAAGGGCAGAATTTCAGCCACATGTAATATTTCTAATGTGAACAGAAATATCTGTCAGCGCTTTGAAACGAGGCACCCAAGCATCTGCCAAATCTCACAATGATAACAGGCATCTTGGTTTTTCCAGGTAACAACACCCCAGCTCACAGGAAACGTTGATTAATGTTC
Organism: Botia almorhae; assembly: GCA_036877575.1. Lineage (NCBI taxonomy): Eukaryota > Metazoa > Chordata > Actinopteri > Cypriniformes > Botiidae > Botia > Botia almorhae. Next base: position 9,123 of record JAZGTJ010015492.1, on the reverse strand, counting down.
TCTAAAAGTTCTCTCAATGTTATCGGAAAACAACGTTCTTGCAGTAATGCTGGCTGAACGTTTGAATGTTATCAAAAATCGAAAACGCTATTCTCACGTTGGTGGTGTAACGTTTTAAAAATGTTACCGCAGTAAAACAATTATAACCAAGCAATAACGTTAACACAACAGCTAAAAAAACGAACATTTGGAACCTTCCAAGAATATTCAAAATACCGTTTTTGTTGCTTAATGGAAACGTTAGGGAAACGTTCTTACAACCTCAAAGCTGGGATCAGGCAATTTCATGAGATTTCCAATGACACCCGGATGATTTAAGACACCTCGCATATAGCGTGAGGCGTTTCAATCGATGTGACTACAAATATATCTACAGTGGAGGACTTGGGGTGCTTGTTTTGCGACATTTATCAAACGGACTGTTGAACAAATGCGAGAGATGCTAATTTCGCTCATTTTTCTCAGTGCCCCTGAAGCAAAGCTGTTTCATGACCCACAACACACAAATTTCTCCTGCATTCCCTCACGGTAAAACGGCTTTCGATGAGGTAGTGATCTGTACACAGAGTTTAAATACACACTAGTGAGTGTTTTGATTCCTTCCTGTTGAGTCCAAATGATGAAAACAGCCTTCTTGGAAAGAAAGCCGAAGCTGAGTGGATGTGTGGTGTTTTATAGTGACTGACCCTGGGTCAGTGACTGAGAAGGTGCAGTGAAAGAGAGGTATTGATTATTCAGCTGGCCAGAGAAAGAAATGAATGATGGGTCAGTTGCTCTCTGTCGCCCTCTGGTGGAAAGATCACACTCATGCAAAATCTGTGACGCGTTTGTTTGCCTCACAACTGAACGTTTGACAAAGACTCTGCAACCGTGGAAGGAAGTTTAAACCTTTAAAAATAAAGCACCAGTCTGGCCGTCAAGGTCAAACGGATACTTCTGAAACATAATGATTAAAACACCAAAAACATATCGAATAGAAAATAAAGAAAATGAAAAATTCATCCACTCCACTGTCTTGAGGGGGGGGTTCTTCATCTTTGGTATAAAATATGCCGTCCACGGGCTGCATTTGATCCACAGCTAAGAAAGACTAAAGAAATTGTCAACAATTTCCTATTTCTATTGCTTTTTGCACACGTTTGCTTTTTTTGTTTTGTTTTAATTCATAAGCTCTTGATCTACGTATTTGCACTGCCAGTACATTTTTTTTTTTGACGGTTTTAGTTTTCAACTTTTTTTCCGCAATGAAACAAGCAAAGCTAAAAACACCTTAAAGCTCATAAAAAATATTGCAGATAAAAACAATAATGCCATTAAAAATGATCCGCACTACACAATAAACTGCATTTCCCATGATGCAGTGGATTAACGTTTTTTCCTCTGTTTCTACAAAAATGCAACTCTCTTTAATCATCGTCGCCATCGTCTTCACAATATTTTGTCTGTCCTCTCTTTTAAACACAAAGTCACCACTGATAATTTAAATCCGTTCTCTCTCTGTGATCTATACACGTTAGTTTTTCTTTCATTTTCTGTTTTTTTTCACTGCATTTGTCAGTCTGTTCGGTTCAAACAGGAGTCTTAGATGTTTCTCGAAATTAAGGCAACAAAGATGAAAAAACATTGATATTCTCTAGAAAACTAAAATCTAACTCATAAAAAAGAAAAGTAATAATAGCTTAGAATCCGAGGAAGACTTCTGTAGCTCTCACTGTTTTACAAGAACGTGCTTCCTCGACTAATCGAAAACCTCTGTTTCTGAAAACTACCTGCACATTCAAACAAAGAAAAAGAATCGGAAAACTTGTACTTATTTGAATTTGTCACTTCATGAAGGAAAAGTTTTTTGTCGGGTAGCCGGTTAACAGTAGACTCGATCTCCCAGACTGCGTGTCTCGTTGAAGGTCTGGATGTGAGTTCTCCAAAGGTCCTCCGGAGTGGGCCAGGTGTTAAATAAATTGTTTGTTTTTTTTGTATTGATGCTTGTGCAAAAGTAGACACAAACGTGTTTTCCTATCTCTTGCATTACATGTTTGATGTTTCCTCGTCGCAGTCCCCCACTCTCAAGACAACACAGTCTTCTCAGCGCCCCCCTCCTCCTCTGGTTATCTGAACAGATGAAAGATGAACAGGTGAATGAGTTTAAAAATGTATACWATTCAAAATACACACGATTATTATTATTATATTATATTATTATATTATTATTATTATTATTACAGTTTACTAAACTAAACAGAAGCAGGGAACGTTCTCAGAACAGTGGCTTATGTTATATAGAGTTCTCCAAAAACGTTCTTGCAGTAACATTACAACAACTTCAACATTATATATCATATATATCAAAAACATTATTCTTAAGCTATTAGTGGAACATTTTTAAAAATGTTTTCGAATTTAAAAAGTTTGATTAACCCCCTGAAAACCAGGATGTTATAAATGTTCCTAGAACTTTCAAAATAGTGTTTTTAACATTTGCATTATGTTCTTACAACTTAAAATTGTTAGCTGGGTTCATTAAATCATTCAAGTCTCTCAGTCCTATGGGAACCAGATGTCCACTATTTGTGTCAAAACTCACTTAGCGGGCTGAAAAGAGTAGGCAGGTGCATGATCGCTGGCGCTGTCCACGCCCAGGGGCTGTTGCTGACCACTGGCATCCTGTGACGAGGGAGGAACACTCTGTGGAGAGGCCTCTGTGACCACGCCCTGGAAGGAAGTGATGTCAGAATTACAGGATGTCAGAAACCCTCTATCAAAAAAACACCATAGGCTGTGTTGGGTCCCCAGACTACCAAACAGAAATTAACTCAACACATGCAGCAAACTGAAGTTAGGCGAGTTGTGGGTGGATTTTGAACCAAGGTGACCAATCTGTACACGATCAATTAGCAACACTCATCTAATCAGGAGCGGCGAAGTGGTGCAGAAACTCACCTCCACCGAGACGGCTGAGGCAGGCACCGCAGTGTACTGGGGAATGTAGGTCCCCTGCATAGGAGCAGCAGCCGCAGTCATGTACTGCAATAAAACATACGTAGACCAATCAGAGACAAGCTTCTGGGTCACATGTTCCATGGTTTAATAATTTCAGGTACCAGGTTTCAGGATATAGTTTAAGATGTTGAGTGTCCCAGAGCTTCACATATAATACACACATAAAGACTTAAATACAAACAAAGATATTATAAAATGAAGGTACGTTTTTGATAATACAAGATAATACAACTTTTACTACAGTTCGATTTTGACACCATTTCTGTATACTTTCTCAGTATCTTTTACACTCCTGAGTAAAGTTTGTCCTCTGTTTTGTTTTTCGTATGGCTGTTTGCAAACTTTTAATTAGTATTTGGCTTTCTTTTTTCTTCTCTTCGATTAATAGTGGCTGACAGAACAGCTGAAAGACGCATTGCACCACATATATTACTGAAGTCAATTTTACTTTGCATTAAAAATTCAATGAACAAGAATATTTGTTTCGGTCTCTGTGTAAATAGTTTTACTTTTTGCAACTGGTTTTGCTTGTGCGTTTCACTTCTGGTGTGAACAGGCCATGAGTGAAACAGCAGAGCAAACGTAAACAAGTGGAGACCCAACTAACAGGGAACGTTTTCTAAAAGTTCCCCCAACATTACCAAAACAGTTCTTATACTTATTGATATATATTAGCAGTAATATATATATATATATATATCAAGTACTTAGTGGAATGAAAAAAATCATCGTTGTGAATGTTTCTAGAACTTTTAAAATAATCTTTATAATGGTACTCTGTGACTTAATGGAAGCGTTAAGGAAATGTTCCTACAACCTAAAACCTAAAATTCGGACACAATGGACACTTACAGTTCCAGTGGTACCCAGGGAGAGGTGGTTCATCTGCTGGGTAAGAGGACCCATCATGTTAGCTGGCTGCATGGAGATGGTGTGGTCCATGGCTGGCGTGATCACAGCACCCTGCGATATACACACACACACACACACACACACACTCTGTTACGGGTCAAACCACGTAAAGAGAGGCAGGAGAAATGAAGTAGCACTCAACAACGCATCTGGACAACTTCATTAGCTATGTCCAGGTTGATCACACACTCGTCTTATACTGCCTGTTCGACTGCAGCTGGGCCCTATTATGGGGGCCAGACGCGAGCTGTTCCACTTCAACAAGTGAAATAATGCGATCCAAATGCGCGTCATGCATACTTCTGCAGAGATGATGCATCGCTCACTTAACAGCGGAGCTGCTCGGCTCCACGGGTGTGTTTACGTTTTAGGCATGCCGGGACGAGAGTGCTAACACATGTAAAGTAAAGAGAGAGAGAGAGAGACACAGGCTAGGGTTGGTAACAGTTGACCTGCGCTATCATCCAAAACGGTCACATGACCAATTTTGCAGAACTAGGCCAGAAACAGACGCACACACTCGTTCTCGCATGCCAGCTTGATTAGGATTAATCTTTCCGAGGAGACCTTTTGTCAAGAGCTCTGTCAGAAAGTTCAATTCTTCTCAGATGCTTTGGCAAAGGCTAAGATGATGAGAAACCTTTGTTCAGCTTGAAGCTGTGGTGACACTGAGAGAGACGCTTTTCTGTCAGCAATGCTGTTTTTAAGATTGTTCTACAATCATCACAACATCACTTCTCCCCCCAAAGCAGCGTACACCTCACTGGAGTTTAAACTCATCCATCCTGACTGTGTCTTAGGTCAGATGGAAATTCAGCTAGTAACTGCATTAGGTGGTTGCTGTTTTATATCGTTTTGGGCTGGTCATATTTGGTCATTACGAAACCAGCCGTTTATCTGATATCAGCCATTGGGCAAGTAACTCAATAATTCTCATGATTCCCGTACAAGCTGCTTTTCTGGATTTAAAGGCACAGTGGCGTTCAAAAGTCTGACATGAACTGCATATTTTTAGGATAATTATATAGAAACATTATGGGATAAAACCAATGAGAAATATTTAAATGTCGCAATAATAATGCGGTCAATAATCAGATACTTTGACAGATATGTTTCCTGTTAGCTGGTAACGTTCTCAGAACGATGGCTAACGTTCTCTAAAAATTCTTGTAACGTTATTAAAAATGTTCTTGCAATAACATTAGTAGAACATTTTCTTATATATCATATACTTTTTTTAATTAAGAAAATACTGAATTTGAATAATGTTCTTATGACTTTAATACGTCTTTAATCGTCTAAAGACGTAACTTTAATCATCTAAAAAAACTGGATGTTCTTGCAATGTTCTAGAAACATTCCTGCAATCTAAAATTGTTAGCTGGGTTAAAGTCTCTGTACAAATGGACAGTTTTTGTTGCTTTTATTGATTGGGAAAGCTTTGAAGTTTGGGCCTAAACGACTGGCTACCTGGAGTAAAATGTACCGGTTTCTGAAGAGCTGTGAAACAGACATTCTTACTAAAAAGTGAAAACTGCCAAATGGTGGAAGCAAAAAATCCTTTACACACAAACACGTAACTTCAGCTGCGCCTGTTCGTCTCTCAGCCTGTACAGTTTGGTGGTGCTGGTGCTTTTAGTAAAGCCTGCGTTTGAAAAATAAACCATACAGACAGTTCGTGTCAGAAGCCCTCTGTCTCAATTCAAGCTTTCAGAGGTAAAATGGTCTGCCTCTTTCGTACCGCTACGCGCCTGCCGAGCGTCTTAGCTTTCAGACACGAGAGCCTCAAGCTAACAGTTTCCCCCGCCCGCGACAAGCTTTCATAATGAGCCACGAGAAAGAAATCCACGCTGAATAATTCTTCGCTCTAATTTACAGCCGTATCTGTGTGAGACTTAGACAGATGATTAAAGCTGCGCTTGTGTGTACGTGCGTGTGTGTTTTCCTTCATTTCTCTGAGGGAATGTATTCAAAAAGTGAGTGACATTCCAAGAGGATTTCTGCAGAGCTGAGGCAGCCAGTAATATCTCTCTCTCTCTTTCCAATCTGTGTCCCCTTCTCTACCCTTCAAAAACAGCCTGTATACTCATTTTGGGCCTCGGACAAAGACATACATTTATTTAAGCTGATTTTCTGCATCCCGGATGCCAAAAACTGTCTTTGAGTGCAATTTAATGCCCAAGATTGTGACGCAAACTAGACAAGCAGAAATCTCATGTGACATCAGAGGAAGGCAAGTTCCTTTGCCAACCTCTCTTAAATAGAGACAGGAAAAGGAAGTGACTCTTTTTGTTGCTCTCAGGTACCGGTGCTTAAGAAAACAGGCTGCTAGAGAGGACGTCTGATAGCGATCTTAAATGCGTTTGCTACACACAAACATACTCGTGTATACACACACACACACACACACACACACACACACACACAAAACCACCAGTTCCCACCATTTAAAGACACTTATTAACATTTAACATACCCAGCTAACAGGGAATGTTCTCAGAATGTGGGCTAACGTTTTGTAAAAACGCTCAAAAACATTATTGCAGTAACGTTAGTAGAGGCCTTTTTTAACGTTATATCATATAAAAAGCATTGTCCTTAAATTGTTAGTGCAACGTTTTAAAAACATTACAGAGTGTTAAAAAAATTTTCAGCATTATTTTAACCAAACAATAATGTTAATACAACATCTAAAAACTGTTTGTTTTAAACATTCCTAGAACGTTCACAACAACATTTTTGTTACTTAATGGAAATGTTTGGGAACGGTATACGTGCACTTTTTCTTTCTCACGCAAACACACGCACGCACAACATGCGCCTTGGCATGGCTGCCAATTCCCACAGTTCAAACACAGCCTTCTCGGCAGAACGAGCTGCGATGGGACTCAGATAAACGCAAATCTTTACTCAAACATGGGCTTCTTTGTTTCTGCAAATGGCCGTGACTAGCAGGGGCTTAGAGAAGCGTTTCATTTCTTTTCTCTCGCCTTGCGTGGCGGTTCCACTTTAAGCTGCTTTGCTGTAATGCACTGCGGTCTTGATTCATTAATGTTCATTTCCAGTATGTGATTTGGTGAGGGCGGCTGGGGAATCTTCTCTACACTGTGATGGAAAGTAACAGGTACTGTTGAGTGACGGCCCTCTGAGTGGTGCATTGTGGGTAAGTGTGTGCATGCTGATTTGGTGTGTGTGCCCTGCTTAAGAGACCAGCACGGCTACACTGCAAAAAAAAGCAAAACTACAACAATTCTATTTTTCCAGTTAAAAATATGTAAACATTCTAAAATAATGATACATTTACTAAAGAAGTATAATGTTGTCAGGCCAGCTAGTTTTCAGAAAATATTAAATAAATTAATTAAATTAAATGACTTTAATTAAGCTTGTTGTCTTCCACTGGCACATTCTGTTAGATAAATAGAATTAATTGTGGAAGAATGTTCATTTTCAAAATGTTTGCTTATATAATTGCTTATATAATGTTAATTGCAATGACCTTAAGATCGCTGTAGCCAGCAATAACCATGTGTTACTGGTCTTGTGATGGAGAGGCCTGTGTAAGCCTGATGGGGCCTGATGAGACATGGGCAGAAGCTGGTGAGCACGCAAACACACACACACACACACACACACACACACAGTGCTTATCTGATTTGGCTAGTAATGCATAACTCAGCTGTATGACTAACAAAATCAGCAGGTCACAACGGCAGGTGCACTTAAGGCAGTGATGTGCTTAAACACACACACACACACACACACACACACACACACACACACACTGCAGTGCAGAGAGAGAGAGCTCAGAGTGCTTCCATTGTCTCCTGATCTGCTTAAACCCTCATTGCCGGCTCCAGTCGCTATGGTCACGTGTCTCCACGGTAACAAGGTGCCAAATGCAGCAGCATTCTCCAATAACAATGCTTCCCTTTTCTCAGCCACTTTTAATTGCTTGCGTTCTCTCTTTGCAGAATCCACAAAGAGAAAGAGAGAAAAAAACCTGATTTCTCCAGGTTTTTGTTTCCTTTCCAGGAATTTCCAATTAGAGATCAGTTCACAAACTCCCACTTTCTTGTAGATGGTCTCTCTCTCTCTCTCTCTCTCTCTCTCAGGCAGCTGAGGTCTTATTTGACGGGTTGCCAGATCATTAGACATGAGGGTTTGGTTACAAACACATTTACACAACATAATCATCATTATCAAACCACCCATCCCATTACACACACACAAAATCTGGAACATCATTATCTAGTCAGACAGACATCTGCCCCTTGTTCCTTATCCTGCTCTCTCTGCCTTCTCCCCTAGAGTCGCTCAGGACCGTACGAATCCCTGCTTTGTCTCCGTCTGCCTGCTGCAGATCTAAAAACCGCTGACTGAAGCCTTTTCCAGCTGCCGCCAAAGCGAGAGCCCTGATCCCAGACTAACTCTGGCCACTTCCAGGGTGGAATGCAGAACCCTGGCTTACTGTAAATCCAGATTCAGGTAAAAGCCAGAGAGACAGTGGGCAGAACTCCAGATCTTGGTCATGGGGGTTCCCTTCTTAATGCATGTCTTCAGGTAAGAAGAAACACATGGAGAGGTAGTGTGTGAGCTTTGTGTGTGTGTGTGTGTGTGTGTGTGTGTGTGTTTGTGGAATCAAGATGGAGAAACAAAAGGGAGTCTCTTCAGGTCAACAAAGTCAGACAAGGGATCTGTTTATCTGATCCAGACTGCAGGGACTGTACTGGACTCTCCTGCTCTTAAAGGGACAGTACGCCCAAAAATGAAAATACGACTTATCATGTATCTTGAGGTGACTTACAGATCATTTTTTGTGATATTTTAATGGTTCCTTTTTGTGTTATTTTGGAGTTTGAACACCTACTTGCTCTGCCACTAGAGGGTGCAAGAAAGAAATCGCCAGAGTTTTTATTTGTTTAACTCACACACACAACATCTCTGTCATTCACAAAGATAAACTCAATCACTCTCACCTTTCCTCATTACTCTCCATCCTATCTGTTTGTTTCCTTCAACACAGCACATTCCTGACACACACACACACACACACACAAACACACACACACACACACAAACACACACACACAAGATAAATGAGCGCCTCTCAAGCAGCACTTACCGTAGGTTGCATAACATACTGTTGGTGAGGCATCCACGACGTACTCTGGACCTGTGGGCGGAAACCAGCATTTCTTAATTTCACTCCTC
>JAZGTJ010015491.1:0-13334 GCA_036877575.1 Botia almorhae | reverse complement strand
TATCGTGAAAACGTCGTCTATGGTCTTTTAATATGGATCATGTTAATTTTACCTGTGGATCTTTCCAGAAATTGTACTTTGTCATTTGTGTACTTTTATCTCTGATATAGATATAATTAAGTGACGGACATACAGTATAAAGCAACGTCGCCAAAACAGTTCGCATGTCTACAGGGCTACGAATTCCACCACGTATCCTACATTTTACAAAGCACTAGGGAAATACCTGGTTAGGTACCAGGTAACTTGTGACACATAGGCTGTATTGCTCTCTCTCTCTCTCTCTCTCTCTCGATGTGTGTATATCTGTAAGGGCCAAATGTCCTCACCTACATAGTGAAATATCATGACAACCAACTTGTGTGAACATTTTACTGATCCGCACTAAATATAAAGTTCTTCAAATCAAAACTTCAATCAATTTGATGAATCTAACGTCCCGCACATGTTTGTGAGGGTTATGGATGGGTTATAGAAAATATCATTAGCCTGATTAAAAAAATCAATGGAAGTCTATGGAATGACCTTATGACTAATATAGTCAAACAAACATAGGTGTGTGTGTGTGTGTGTGTGTGATTTAGTCAGTAGCTTATGGAGATGGTGTTTTCGGTTCCTGTTGAGATCCAGCTGGGCGTTTTCATCAGCCTACCAAAAATCCCAGCATGAAGACGTGAGAACTGACCTATGTCAGCATTTCTGGTGATTCAGTCCCTGTTGCGTTCTCACACACAAAGTTGCTTAATGCCGTATTGTACGTGATGTTTTGAACTGTATTTAGTTTGGTAATATGGCTGTGATAATGAGTGTGATTATGTTGCAGATGCTTATTATCATCCTGTACGCTGTGTTTATGCGAGGCTGTATGTGACTGTTCTGTGGCTTGGCAGGACACTTAGCTGACAGTGCCTACAGAATAAAAGTGTATTTTCAGTATATAAAATAACTGTACATGTCTGATGCTTTGCTCATCCTAAATCTCAGCTCTGCATGACTGTCTGTGGTATAAAACTTTAAAACAAACAAACCATCATGGCAGGTGAACAAACAAGCAATTAAACATAATGGCAGGTGCTTGTATCCAAAGTAACTCTCAGGGTTTATGTTTATTTATATATCGACCTCAAAACCTTTGCATTGCATTATCTACGAGTTAAGCTACAGGAATCCTGTTATTTAGAGTGAAATAAATCCAGATGATGTTTCTCTGTTATTATTCAGAAATAGAAACAAGTTTTTCACTTTAAAGCTCATGGAATGCATTGTTAAATAAATAAATCACTTGTTTATAAAAATCACAACAATTTCACATAGCACATACATAGCACATCGTAGCAAATTTTCTGAGACAGTTATGTGCACACTGTCCAGCTGAGATTGTGTAATTTGTGAGAATTTGTATCACTGTGAGTTATTCTATTCTCTGCTCGTTCACACCACCTAGTGGCTAAAAGACGTTAGTGCATCTCTTCAGCGTATGACATTAATTACATTAATTTTGAATAGTGCAAATTGAATTCAGAATATATTCAGAGATTTGTTTTTTATTACTGAACTTATCTAAAGAGTTGCAACATTTTCACGGGCAGCTCTTATTTATTTTGTGTTTATTTTGTGATTTTTGTTATCTTATTAAATCAGCATTTATTGTAATCTTGCTTTTAGGATCGATCGATTTTAATATGCAGAATGATCTAGTTCACCTGCTATGAATGGACAATTATATCTCAGACAAAAAATTATCTACACACCATAATGTAACATCATTTGTTTTCTCGTGTTACTGTGACCACTAAGAAAGGCAGGGCATCCATCATTATATTAAATACCACGTAACAAAGTTAATTTAGCAGTTTGTTACTCTTTTATACGGTGCCCGTACTTTTACAATGAAACACTCGAGCATTCTCCCTGTTCAGCGAGTTTAGTTCTTGTGCATTGTCATGTGATTCACAAATGTAAATATAAAGCGTGTTGGCTGCATGTAGGCTTATGTAATTGCCTTTAATGAGCTATTGCCTTTATTTTCCTCAGGAGATCTTTTGTGAGAGACGTTTGTGGTCTCTCTCGTAAACATAATTTCTTGTTGTTTAATTCAATCACTAAATGTCCCGAGAGAGACGTGGAGGAATCAAATAGCCTAAATTAAACCGGGCTGCCACTTGGTTATCTTCTTAATTGTGTTGTCGTTGCTTAATTGTGTTGCTTGTGGTTTCAGACAACCCGTCTCTTCATCATAACTTCTCAATCCAGATTGATGGGGCAACCATTAATCTCCATCCAAGACGGTCAAAAGCCTTGAAGTAATGATTGACGATCAACTGAGCTTCTCTGACCACATCTCTAGAACCGCTCGTTCCTGCAGATTCGCTCTCTACAACGCCAGGAAAGTCAGACCCTTTAAGGCTCTGATGTTTGCATTCAAAGTGACAACTGGATTCGCACCTGCTTACCTGCTCTCACTTCTTCGCATTCATGTGCTCTCCAGAAAATTGCGTTCAGCTAATGAACGTCGCCTTGTGGTTCCATCCCAAAGAGGGAAGAAGTCACTTACTTTCACTCTGCCCGGCTGGTGGAATGAACTACATAACTGTATCAGAACAGTCACTAGCTGTTTTCAAGAAACGACTAAAAACTCAACTAATTCATCTTCACTTCCTTAACTAACCAACTAACACACCACCACTACCTCTACTTCTACTTCTTTTATTAAAAAAACTTGGCTTCTTACATTGTGTTGCAATACCTGAGACCTGTTTATAGCAATTATTCATTATTGCTCTGGTAGTTGTTGAAATTGCTTAAAATAAAAGCGTCTGCTAAATGACTAAATAGTAATGTTTTATTTTGTTTATATTATTTTGTATTCATATTTTAGGACAGCTGTCAATAAATAATTGTCAGTTAATTGGTGGTTTTCGCGTTTTTGTTTTGTCTTGAATCCCAAGATATGTGATGACATCTTATAATGATGACAATTCATATATACCTTGTTCACAGAAAGACAGATCGCAATCATTTGGACGAATAAAATGTATGGCGTATATTAATTTAGCTTTACATTATTACGGGAGGAAAAGAATAGAAAATGTGTATAATACATGTTTATACGTTTTACGTGGGTATGTATACGCGCTTCCTCTGGCGGTTAGTTTGTTCCGACCCCCGTGACTCATAGCCACATGGTACATCCAGGAAGCGACGAGGACAGTGTTTCTGTGCAGAGGCGGATAAATAAACGCTCAGCTGTGTCAATAGACAACTAAAAGACGGGTGTAAACTGACCTCGCAGAAGCGATACTCTAAATACAACAACAGCAGTGCGATACAGATGCACAGGGGCCTGGTCGGGACGCTGCATCATTGATATTTGTGTGTCACCCCAGTAACCGAGAATTATTCATACACTTGACGCGCGACAGTGCTTGATTTCTGAAAACACAAACAGCGCAATCGGTCAGAATGTCTGACTTTGTCATTTTATGTCTGATTGTGTTTTTGGTCATCTGTCTTATCTTAACTCTGGTGGGCTTCGTGTTTTACACCGGTCTCCTCTCTGAAGTCGTGGTTCGGACCGGATCTCCTCCGGTGAGCAAGATTACCATCGCCTATAAGTTCAGAAAAGGATCGTACAAGGCTAGCGGAGCTGCTTTCACGGAGAGCTGCAGTATTGCTCCGAAGCTGTCCTCTATCGGTGTGTTTTACGATGACCCCAGTCTGGTAAGTATTTGGTCTGGTTTCCACTGATTTGTCATTTTTGTTACAAGTATTATTGTTGATGTTAAAACAAAGCACGGTCACCTTCTGTCACAGTGATATTTCGTAAGGTGCCTCGCATAAGGAAAGCACCAGAGCGTGACAGCTGCTGTCAGCATCTACATCGGCTCTGTTTCAATTCCTAGGGAGCTGTCTATTTAGACAGCATTTTTGTGCATCATAGTCGCGTTTCAAGTCTGCTGCATTTGGGCATTACAGACGTGATCTGTAATTTTTAGCATAATTTGCACGTACAGTGTTTTTGGACAGCAGCAGGTCCATAACCGCTGTTGAATTGGTTCACGTCTACGGTAAGATGCGCAAAAATGCTGTTTTGTGAGAACAGGCTCACTAAATTAAAGACAAACACAATATTGTCATCGATACTGGCAAGGAAGATCAAGCTTGTTTATGTAATTCAAACAGGGCCTTATGTTGCATGAATTTACCCCCAAAAACTTCCTTTTACTTTTATGCATACAAAGCGACTGCATATATATTGTTTTCATATCAGTACATAGATTCTCTGGGATTCAAACCTACAACCTTTGCGCTGTGTACACAATGCTGTACCAATTGAGCTACGGGAATGTTTCCATCAAATAACTCCTGTGCTTAATGGTCAGAGCAATAAACAGCTCTAGACATCTTGCTACATGTATGAGACACATCTTGAGATGCACATTGCACATTTTGAGATGAGATTAAATTCAAACCGGCCTGCTCAGCAAATAACAAAGGAGCACAACTGATGTTTTGACATAATAGATCAATTCTTCTTAAATTAGAGCAGGTCATACTAGCAGATTCCTTGAATTTAGGTTATTACAATGATTTTGCTCATCTTAGAACTATACCGTCAGCACCGAAGTTATGCAGTCATTGTGTATCAACATTTTAAGGTTGGGCCCTGGAATTTAAAGTGGCTACGTACTGGTTGAATAATTTGGTAACCAGTAATGCAAGGTGTATTATTCTTCATTAATATCGTTTGTGCCACATGACAGTCAATGCCATGGGAATACCCCACATGCCCCACATGTTAAGCCGTACCAGCCGGGTGTTCATTTTGTACTCTCAAAGTACTTTGTGGACGAGGGGGTACAAGGTGTGTAAAGTCTGCAGTAGCTTCTGTAAGAGCACGTTTTTCACATTTGGACTCTCCTTGACCCACTTTGATAATTTGATACTCGAAAAACTAGTTAGCAAGTTATTACCACAAACACTTGAGTTTAACATCTCTGTTGTTGAAACATCAGATGGAGTTAATAAGTTCAGGTTAAGCCAGGACTGAACTTTTGGACTGGACCTTTTTCTATATGGAATCTGCACGTATGTGGTAATTTGGACATGGTCACCAGAAGGATTAGGACCAAATCAGCTGTTTCTTTGTGGTTGTATTACTAGCAAGTCTGACCAGGTAACCAAGTAGCCAGGTTATTTCATATCAGTTGTAACCCTGGTGACCCTGACCCACATAATAAGGCGAATGTGGTCCCTCTTTTTTCTTGGATTTCAAAGTAGCTTCCCCAGCACTGGTTCTCTGCCTGTCAGCCATTAATAGATTACTTATGGATGACTCTAAACCTTAATCTGGGTAATGTATTTAAATGCTAGAAGTTTTGTCTGTCCACTTTAGACCTTCTGTATTGGACGGACACTAGACTGATGTATGTCATGCACCTCAGAATAGCCAAGGGAAAATATGAAGCATTTAAAAAAGAGGATTAAACACAGGGCCAATTGAAACCATATGATTTCAGACCAAACTGAGTAATGTGGGTTAAAAAAGGAAATGCCAAACCAGCAGCCCGTCTAACAATTCTAACCTATAAGAGCATTTGCCCAACGTTTCCATTAAGTAACAAAACGTTATTTTGCAAGTTCAAAATTTCCATTTTTTAGACGTATACGTAACGCTACATTATAAGAACGTTATTCAATTACTTTGTAAATTCTGTAGGGACTTTAAAATGTTACACTACTTAAGAATAACATCTTTGATATGATTTGTAGCATTAAAAACTTACACCATCATTACTGCAAGACTGTTTTTTTTATAAATATGAGAGAACTTCAGAGAACGTTAACCAAGGTTCTGAGAACGTTCCCTGTGAGCTGGGCGGGCAGACAGATGTAGACTGTCTGTCTAGTGAGGTGTGGCTACAGACATGTGCCCAGTACTCAGCTAATGTTCTGTTTGAATTTAGTTCGGAATTTATTACATCACCATCAGTGGACAAACCAGTCAGCTTATGACACCAACAGCAAGTATGAAATGGTACAATGGTATTACTGTGGTCTTTTTAATCGGTGCAATGATCATTTTGTCCATGTTTGTGGATGTACCTTACCTTACAGCAGGTACCTTACAGCAGGGCTTTTAATATAATTCAAAATGCCCAGGATATTGTTGGACGTGCCCCACAAATAAGTAAAGTATACTGGGCAGGACATGAATAGGGAACCCCTGATGTTGACCATTTAAATGCCATGCTACATGAATAAGGTAAACATTCAGTGTCATTGGTTTACTATCTGTTACTTCACTTGGCCATACTGCCACACAATGCCTCTTGTTTTTGGTATGAGAATTTTTGGAATGTTGAAACATAACTAAGAAACTAATGGATGTTTGTTCTGTTCTGATAGTTGTCAGAGCAGGTCGTGCATTTTGTAATTCAGTGCAGCTGTACACCCCTAACCGCTAGATGGCGCTCATAGTACAGTGTATAGATACAGTCGTAAAGCAGAGATCTTCGTCAAATTCAAGGTCTAAAATGTGCTATAAAAAGTGTGTTTGTGTTATTTCTGTTTACATATAAACACCATTACCTTGTTATGTTGTTATCTAATGCAATTACATTGTTGTACTCATCGCTGTATGTGTGTTTCGGCAGTAGTATATTTTAAACGTTCCTTTATTTCTGCAAATGAACCGAGTTTTATTCTCATAACTAGTTATTATGTCACAAAAACAACAGTAATGGTATTATTTTATTATTCAACAAAAAACAGTTGGACAAACATCTGTGAGGTTATGCTTTAAACATGTGGCTGCCTCAGCTGTAAAATACAGGTGTTTTCAACAAGATTTGTGTTTGTTATTATTGTGTAGCGATGGTGACAGTGTTGGGGTTTTTTGATTGGCACTCTCACCTTTAATGTCCGACCACCATCTCCCCTAAAGCCAATTAGCTTCAGATCTGACTATCATAGGCTGTCAGAGCTCGCCGGGGTCGCTGTCCGATTTTAATTGGCATAATGCTCTGTGCTTATTAGCATGCTCAGACCCCCGGGTGGGGAGAGGGTGGTGAGGTTGATATGGTCTGTTTCAGAAGGTCAGCTGCCAGTTTGAGCTCAACAGGGTAAAATGGAAGAACTTACACTTTAGTCAGAGCGATGATAAGAAAATGATGCAGGAAATGGTTGTAATGAAGTCTAAGACTGGCAGTAATTAAATATCGGTGGCAATGATATAACTGTGTGTGTGTGTGTGTGTGTGTGTGTATACATATACACACACACTGTAAACAAGTAGAGGCCAGAGCAATTTTCTATAGAACAGACTGTCACGTTCTAACAACCAATTAGAACGTGTTGACATCAGGGCCGCTTGCAGTATGCACAGGGAAGTAGCTCTGATATTTTCTATAGTAACAGAAAAACAATTGAATTTTTTTGGTATAAGCTGCTGCTAATAGTCACCATATGGATCTGACCTAGAGAAGGAGTTCGGAAGTTATTATACCATCAGTTTAGCAGACCATTCATACTGACCCATTGCTGTGGATGCAGCTGCTGGTTATAGGGCCTTTGTGATGCTGGTATTTGAAGGCTCCAGAAATACTGACTTGTTTGTGACTCATGCAGGATAATATGACTCACAGTAGCACCTCAAGAAGGGCCTCTAGAGGTTAAACCTTCACTTCCAGCCTTTATGCTACAAGCATTTCTGAACTCTTTATGTTTCCTGTCTTCCGTCACCTCGATGACATTAAGTGTTACGATGTGCGGCCAGAAACCAGTTTATTTATATCTGTTTATTTATAACTGTAAATAAAGGAGCATCATATTTGACTGATTCATTCAGCTGGTGTCTACACTGAGCTGCATGTAAATCTGCAATCCGTAACTTCAGGGTTACACATTTTGCACAGATCTGTTTATCTTAACCTGATTCTCAACAGTAAGTTTAAAATAATGATTTATTATTTGAGTCGTCGGGTCCGATTTCCCAGGAAATGTCAGTTTGGCTTCTTTTGACTTCAGTATACAGTACTGTGCAAAAGACTGTTTTCACTCCCCCAAAAAATTTTAAGCCAGTTAGTTCTATCTTTGCTGTAGTGTGGCAGGTAGAAATATCAGTTTACATTTCCAGACATTCCTTTTGTCATTAATTGTTAGAATCCAGGGAGAGTTTTGTATACACAAGGTGTCTGACAACAGTCAGTGCTCCACACAGAGATCTGATATCACCGTCTGTCTGGGGTTACATAAAGAAACAGAAACAACTGACTTGATTCGCTTTCCACAGAACGTCCACAAACACTGAATCAGGAGATCAGAAGTTAATGAGTGTGCAAAGGGATGCAGTCAGTTTACAGTAGAGATATAGTTTGCGCTTGAACTGTGCTGAAACTTTATATCTTTGTCACCCGTGAAGTTTCAGTCATAACTGCAGCTTTGAGACCATGCAGGGCAATAAATACCCCTTACATATGAGAATATAATATTAGAGGCAAAAATCCTTTTTTTAAGCAGCTGTCTGTTGTCATTGTAGAGCACTGGTTTAAAATGTAAGGCTTGCGATCTTGTCTTAGAGGGCATGAAAAGATACTTTGTTCTTAGATTTAAAGGTTTTTACAGGATAACACAGTGCTAAGCTCATTTCAGGTTGAGCTTGTGTATCGCCAGCTTCTGCTTCTTATCCCCTCTATCCAACCCGCTGGCTTACCACACACACGACAAAAGAGGCTTGCGGAATTGTGGAAATTAATTAAACAAGAGTGTTTTTCTCAGCCAGTAGCAAAATGTCCTACATCGTTGACTTTTGAAAATGCCAGTCGCCGTCCTCTGCCGTTTTTAATTAGACGGGTGGCGTGAATCTTGCCTCAGGCTGGGAGTTATGATTAGCTATAGCCTGGTCGCGGGACTAAACACATGAGTGACGGACAGTCGCTGTGGTTTGAGGCATTTCAGTTTAGCAGTGTCAGCCAGCTAATGAAGCCGGAATCAAGTGTACGTACGGTGGACCTTGCTTTTCTGAAGCATTCATCTGATCTAATCTGTAAATGATGACCTGAGCTATCCGTCAACTTAATTCCACGCATGCATTATTAAACATCGGTTTGGAGGATTAGCTCACCCAGGAATCTAACCCTGTGACCTGGATGTTGTTAACGCCATGCTCTCCCTGTTGATTTACAGGAACAATATTCTCAACCTCATGTCGTTCTGAATCTGTATCTGTAAATTTTGAGTATTGGACTGGTCCCACTTTAATTGTTTAAGGCTTTCACTGAGACTTGCGATTCGTCGCCACTAAAACATTTATTGTTTACATTTATTTATTGAGTTATAATTTACATTTATTTGGAAGAGACAGTACTAAAATATAAAACATAATGATACATAAAATAAACATTTAACTCTATTATTATAAATAAATATCTTTAAAAATTCTTTGTTATGCAGAAGACTGAAATTCATACAGGTTTGTGGAGACATGAGGGTGACTATATACTGGTAATTTAGTTTTTATTTTTAGGTGAATTACTCTTTTAATCAAAATCGTTCTTTTGAAAGCACACCATGACCCCTGAGTCAAACTCTTAAGACCTTCTCAGATCCTCAAGCTTCAGCTGATATCTTTGATCTGCAGAACTTCCAGGTCAATCCGAACACGAGCTAAATGCAAATGCCGCAGATTTGCTCTCGTGACCCTTTCCACGACAACTCAAATATTATCACAGGCTTTCCAAATGGAGCTTTTTTGCATACTCTATTTTCTGCCCCATTAATTCTGTCCAGATTGGCCTCTTTCGAAAGCAGCACCTACGGTTCCTTAGAAATGATACGCCATCACTTTCAATTTCAGTCAGCATGAGTGGCACTTCAACCTTTCATGGCGGCCAATCATCCTGAGGATCTGCCAGGTTATGCATATTCATGTCGTGACCCACAAGTAGTTCATCCTCAGGTGCTGTTCTGTTTCCGTTGGCAACACATTATAACACAGTCTCCATATTACACGTGTAATGAGATACTATAATTACTAGCATGAATGTACAGTAAATACAGTTTATTAAAGGGTTACCTTCATGGGATTCACCTTCATGTCATTCTAAATCTATGACTTTTTATCTTCTGTGTAGCACAAAAGTAGATATTTTGAGAAATGTCTGAGTGGTTTTGTGTTCATACAGTGGAAGGCAATGGATGCCACTGTTGTTTGGCAACCAGTGTGCTTCAGAATGTCTTTTGTGTTCCTCAGAAGCAAAAAAGTCATACAGGTTTGGAATGACATGAGAGTTAATAATGGAAGAATTTTTATTTTTGTGTGAACTTTCCCTTTAATATTACACAATACTTACAAAGCAACATATAAAGAATGTATAAAGTGCGACCTTTTTATTTAAACATATGTCCTTGGGTAAACATGGCTGACTTCCGACCTGGTCACTGATATTACCTCTTCCATAATTCATGCCCAGCTTTAAGAAATTACATGTGTATGATCTCTCATCCTTGCTGGCTCCTCTTGAAGGTATCTTCTCATGCTTTGACTCAAGCTCTTGAGAAGAACATCAGCTCCAGGCTCCTCCACAAGTATTGCTTATATTACGTCATGTATGCAGCAAGCTAGCAGTGAGCTAAATAATTGTGTTGCCTTTCTCATTGTGATGTAAACGGTCTGGTGTTACACCCTACAACTGTAAAATATTTGTCCGGTAACCTCAAAAATGTTACGTGTGAACACATTTACATTAAGTGGTTGTATTCCAAAATATTAAACATGACTGAATCGACTACATAAGGTTATGCTAATGAGTTATTTTTAATGCTTAGATTGATAAATAAATCTATAGGGTAACAGATGCATGTCACCAATTTTTTTGTGTTTTTTTATATTTCAGTGATCCAATCTCTCAAAAGCTTAACTGTTTCCAGACTAACTACTGCGTTTTAATTTTATTTGTATTAGTTTGTATTATCTACACCTGCAACATCTCTAGCTGGCCACCAGAGGTCTCCCAAACGTTGACTCTGTGTCAAGCATTAACATATATCTTATGATACATATATAGGTAGCGATATAGTGTACGTGGTGTAATAACTGTTTGATTCCAGTCAGTAGAACTTTTTGTTTGTGCTAGAAACCTTTCTGACCACCTCTCTGTCTGATGAACTCCGACCCCCCTCTCTTAGCAATCAGACACTGTAGGGTCCACTGGAAGTTTTCAAGTGCTTATCAAAAGTGCTCAGGCTAAAACTGAGGAAAGTTCCTGCACTGTTAGTACTGAGGAACATCACTCAAAATGGCTATTCTGTGGAGAACAGACAAGACTTATAAATTGTATTGAGGTAACAGAGATGCCGGCTTGACTTTTAAAATCTTAAATTGTAATTAACTATACGTCCCACTCATTATATACAGTTCTGTGGTTCGGATAAGACATATAGCTATACATTATACAGCTATACACCTGTTTTGCATAAATACATTTTCTGTAGCCCCTATAGCTATCAGTTTTTATCTTGAAAGAGTTTTCTTTGAAAGAAGCTTCTTTTGAACTTTTATTTGAACTAAATTCAAATGATTGTGTGTACCTTAATAGCATATTGATTCGAGGCTGTTTTGCTGTACAAATGTTGCATTACTGCATTAAAAATGTGTTATTAAATGGCTGTTTTGTGAATAGGAGCATGACAGGCTTAAACACTGCTGGAATTCAGCTTAAAGACAGCATCCGTGTAGCTGGCATGAGTCCCAACCGAAATGTGTTAATTTTGGAAGGTAGCCTGAAGATTCACTCCGTCTAAATTATTTATCAAGCTCTAAATGATCTGGTGCTGCTGATTTGTGCTAAATTTGGTTGATTCTGTGACTGGTTTGTGGCAGTCGGGTGAAGCAGACAGCCTGTTGAATTTTCATGAGCCTCTTTTGAGCCGGGTTGAGTTGCCCTACCTCTCCACAATTATGCAGATCTGAGCACTTTGGGGACTCCTGTGGCACGCAGACAACTCATGCCATTTCTCCGCCATCGCTTAAAAAGGAGTGACGTGCCCCTCCTCAGCTAACAGGAAGCGTTCTCTGAACATTATCTAAAAGTTATCAAAAACTGTTCTTGCAGTAATGTTAGTAGAAGTTTTTACTGTTTTACTGTTTACTGCAGTTTTAACTGTTATATGTCATATACGCAAAACGTTATTCCTAATTCCTAGAACACATTAATTACCGTTTTAACGTTTTTGTTTCTTAATGGAAACGTTCTTACAACCTAAAATTGTTAGCCGGGTCAACGCCCCATCCCTGCATTAGCCGCAAGCTATGGTCATAGGGAAATTCCCAGAAGTCATTCCCTCAGGAAAAGAATGGGGAATACTTTAGGGGCCCGAGAAGATGAGAGGAGTAAATCCTTGTTACACGTCTGCTAATAAAGAATTACCACCTTTTTATTGTTGCACAGCCTTCATCTGTCAAAAAGCGAGGCCTCTTGCAAAGCCGAACGGAGAATTGCTTTTGAAAATTGCTTTTCCCTCCAGCAGGTCTCCAGAGGGAATGAAGCCAAGCAGTGGAAGGAAATAGCGATGTACTATGTTTTAGTGGCCATCTTGGTATCCCAAGGGCAAAGAATGCATTTAAAGTCAGCTTCCTACATCAACCGGTTTAAATCACGAGTATGCTAAGCATTCACAAGACAAATGAACAAGATGAACACGCAAACGCGCATAAATGACCCGGTGCCATTTTTAGAACAGCTATTTAGGTTGTGCGTGCGCCGTTGCGGAGAGGTGCGGTGAACCCTGAATCTGCTTAGCGAAGATGTAACACGCTGAATTGGTTCCTCTCGGCTTGTGTGGCCGACACAGACAGTAACTCAAGCTAATTACGCGCTGAGGAAACGCGCCCATTAGCGCCTGTTCCCGTCCCGCTTGTAGTCGGATCTGGGGCAGCCGATGGCGAGTCCGATCGCCAATTTGATCGCGCAAGTCTGGAAACGAATCTGTGCGGTAGTCTTTGATTGGCAGTGTGAAGATTAGTCGGTTTGTTCGAGAGCGCTTGCGGTTATTACTTGAATTGGGAGTGCATTTGCTTGTGCGTCTGTATCAGTTCGCTGAATTACTTGACATAAACAGACAAACGGCGAGTGCAGGAAAGTGAAAGCGCAAACCCTCTTGCTCCCAGTAATTGCCTGTTGTCTCCTGGGTGCGCTATCTGGAGAACTGCCTGAGATTCCTGCTTTATTTACTGACAGTTGTGTAGGAAGAGAGAGATGGGGAGAGAGAGAGTTCTGATCACCATCATTAGTTCCCGGCTGGAGAAACAAGTTCTTCCTGCTGAGTGAAGGAAC
>JAZGTJ010015490.1:0-13334 GCA_036877575.1 Botia almorhae | reverse complement strand
AACCGCGTTAAGAATGGCTGACCCGGCGCAATCCAACAGCGATGGAGAGGAGGGAAGCGCGCCCATGAGGGGCTTTGCCCGACAAGGTGCACTGAGACAGAAAAACGTCCACGAAGTGAAGGATCATAAGTTTATCGCCCGCTTCTTCAAGCAACCTACTTTCTGTAGCCACTGCACGGACTTTATCTGGTAAGCGAGAGTTTGGACGCGCTGTAACTACAGTTGATAGCCTGCTGAAGCGTACCTGTTACTGTTAACAGAGCAAGTAGACTTTAACACTTGTCTTGCAGCCTAGGTAGTGCTCGTTGTATGTTTATATTTGTCAGCTCAGGTGACTCGGAACGCGCTCATGATGTGCGAATAGCTTTCTGGGTTGGTAGCGCACTAGATTTTCCTCACTGATCGCGCAAAAGTAAAAAATGACAAATAAATGTAACCACGCAAATGTACAAAAATGTATGTTGGAGGGTGTGAATATAAATATGTCTGTGAACAGTAATTTCATTGTTTAGGATTACAAGCAATTATGTGACTTGGACTTAGAACAGGAATCTATGAGTCATAAGCTACTAGATGAGACAAGTGGCGTATTGTCATTGTGCAAACATGTGCACGTTAAATTATGAATGTTTAAAAATGAACGTTTTGGTGAGTTGTTTTCAATGTGAACCTTTCCGTTTTTTCTTTTTAGGGGATTTGGCAAACAAGGATTTCAGTGTCAAGGTAGGAATTTACTATTCATTGCGTAATTTGAAACGTCCCAGGAAGTGTTTATTTTTGCGGTATGTCACGCTGTGCTAGAGAACTTTTAATTTTAGACATAGATGCTGTATTTGAGAAATCACTGAATAGTAGAAAACAGCAGTTAATAGTAATTAATAAGTACAGAAACACTTGCATTACACATAACTGATCACGACCATTCTTTAATATGTCTGCATAAGCAATCGCCAGTAACTAGTCTCTTTAAAATACGTGGAGTTAGATTTTATCTTGTATATCTCCTTCAGTGTGTTCACAATGGATGGTTTTAATGAGAAAGTTCTGATTTATTTGATATCCTCACTGCAGATGTTCACGTCTAAGCATCTGAAATTAACACATTTCTGAGGGACTTTTTCAAATAGTTTCTCAGCTGTGAACATCGCCCATGTAGAATTGCATTAAAAATTGCTAGCGGTTCATTTATTTCAGCCTTTCCAAAGAAAGTATTAGATAAGATTTAATTAGACTTTATTATTATTGAGCAACTACAAGTACAGAAACAAAAGTACAGTAACTAGAAGTATAGAGAGCTGTGTACTGTATGTTATGCTAAAGTACACATTTGAACAGATTGCATATGGTAGATCAGTAAGTGCAGATATGCTGGAGTATATAAAAGGTGCTTTGGCAGTGAATGAGGTACAGATGGCAGGTGCCTATTTTGCAACTTTAGATAAAATCATCTGCTAAGTGATTACATGTAATATAAATGCGTTGAACCGGGTATAAGAAGAATGTACAGAAATGAAGTGAAAAGTATAAGAGCAGATGGCATGATACAAGGCTTATTTGTTTATTAATTATTAGGAAGATGTTTTGCACCTTTCGCAATGTTGTAGTTTGTGCCACTAAACCTAAATAGCTGATCCCTCCACAACATCAGTACAATTGCACGCACCCCTGCATGAGTCTAAATTACCATGGGAAAGTGTTTTTAATTCACTCCTTACACACTAAAGGCACTGAATGTTCTTTAAGGCGACTGCAATTACCGGTCACAGCAGGTCAATAGCTCCCTCAACGGTGCTGTGCGTCTCCATGTTTCCACCACAGGCTTTGGTTCTAGCTCTAATTACAGGTGCACAGATGAGTGTGCGATGACTTCGTTCTCTCTACCCTGGTTCTCTCTTGCTTTCTCACTCTGTTAGTCACCGTCTCTAATCTATTCATGCTCCCTCTGAACTTGTTGAAGCTCTACATTGATTTGTGTGAGCAGCTCTGACTGTATCTGGTATGCTGGACCCCTCTGGTGCTGGGGGAAAATTCTTCTGCAAGGTCAAGCGCAGACATGCTTGAATATGAGGGTCTTTGCTGGAGAACACAGTTAGTTCTGCCTACACAAAGTTAGGCACCAAAGAGTGGCGTTCTGTTGAAGAACAATGAAGCAACTGTGTAGACAAGCTCAAAACTGATCAGGCACAACTAATAAGGGGCTGCTTTTTAGACAGAAGTTGTTTAAACATTCCATCCTATTATTCAGTTAGAAAGGCTAAAATAAATGGTTGATCAAAATGGAATTCTGTCATTGTTTAAATTCAGAGGAACACAAAAGGACCCAAAGTTTCCTGGCTCTTCTTTTAAATATAATAAAAGTGAATGGTGATCTGTGGCTGTCAAGGGGCCATAACAGTCATGAAAGTGCACACTCTCTAGTTCTCAAATCCTCTCTAGTTCTCAGTCCTGCTTCTGCACATTTAAAGTGTGCTCAGCCTGAGCAGGACAGATACTTGGTCTCCACTTTCAGTGTGTGGAAAACAGTTGCCTGGTGTTTCACTAGATAAATGAAAACAGAAGTGGTTCAGGCTCATATGAGAAGGATGAAATGATAACAAAATTGTACCATTCATGCATCTTTATTCTTGCTCATTGCACTTTACAGTCTTAATAAAACGCTTCACGATAGAACCATTTTTGGCTGCTTGGTTCCATAAAAAACCTTTAACATCTAAAAAACCTTTGTTTTAGATTGGAAAAAATGTTATTAAGATTATAAAGAGGTAAGGAAGAAATGGTTCTTTTAAGAACATTTGACTGAATAGTTCTTTGGAGAACCAAAAATGGTTCTTCTATGGCATCACTATTTAGAACCTTTTATGATTCTCTATTTTTAAGAGTGTTTAAGAGTTGTTGCTACCTAATTTTTTTGGTAGACTTTATAGGCATTGTTTTATAGGAATGAGAGAGTCCTGTTTTTCAGTCCACCTGGAGTGACCTGCGGTTAATACCATGCAGTCAGAGTCAGACTGCTTGTGGCTCCACAGGTCTTGGGTCACTTTGACTTGGGATTAGATCTTTAACAATTCAGATGCATTAGACAATCCAGCAAATAAATCAATTATATTCATAATTACAATCATGAACTGGTGAAAATACAGGAACTAGAGCTTCAGTCTAGGGAAGCAGGACAGATAACACGCTAACCACACACAGACCAGCTAGCATTTACAGCAGCTATTTCTAGCATGTTTTCAACAGAGAAAAGTGAAGGAGAACATTTGAGAGGTTTAGGAGCTTTTCATGAAATACCAGCACAGCTGTGAGCCGGTTCTTCCCTAATCATCAGTGTGTGGAAAACAGTGAGTAAATAATACAAGAGGATTTCCTCTTTCTGTCAGTTTGACGGTGAGCCAGCTGCTTAGGAGCCTCTCCTGCCTCCTCACTCTTAATTGCAAAATTACGAGCTGAATGAAGAGCTGGTGTAACACTACAGCTGGATGAAGCAAAGGAGAAGAGACAGACAGAGAGAGCAGGGGAAAATGAAAGATCTGGCAGGTGGACTGAAATGAATACTAGAAAGGACACAGGAAGTTGAATACACTCAAAAAATCAAAAATAAAGATACTGAATGATGCCATAGAACAACAATTTGTGGCTTTGGTTTCATAAAGAACCTTTAACATCGGTAGAACCTTTCTGTTTCACAAAAGATTGTGTTTGAAAAGGGTTCTGTAGACTATAAAAAGAAAGAAATGGTTCTCTTAAAATCTTTGACTAGTTAGGCTCCAAATATTTTTGAAGGAAAAGTTGCTTTTATGTTTTGACACTTTTATGATTCATTCTGAAAATTAAAATCTTCACTCCCCATTCACTGTAATTGCATGGAAAAGAGCCAGTACATTATTCAAAATGTCTCCTGTTGTGAGTATAATAAGTCATACAGTTTAGAAGGATGTGTGGGTGAGTAAACGATGACAGAATTTGGACGAACTATTTTCTCTTTAAATGCGAGTAACGACATATTGTTTACTCAGACCTCCAGAGCTTCTCTGATTGACAGTTTCTTTATTTATACGTCTGAAATCATTAAAAGCACCCTTGATGATTTCACTTCTCACACCACACACCTTCTGCCTAAATGCTTGGAAAACGAAGCAGACTAAAATTGCATTGATATATTTGTAATGCAGGGGGAGTCTCGCACCTCGCTCTGATGTTCTGTGAAGGGAGAACATATCCACATTTGAAGGTGTGGGCCGTTTAAAGCCTCTATAAATAGCATAAGTGTTTTGTGGGGCGATGCTTAAATGGGGAGGGTACGTGTGGGCGTACAGAGTGATGGGTGGTATATGAAACGCATAGAGGAACTTGATCATCAGAGAACATTGCATCAGATGAACTACGTCAGTGCCTGTTCTAGTGAGAATAATTCATGTGTTTGCTCCATTTTAGCAGCTTTGGAATGGGCTGTTACAGACACTAGCCTCATTTCGGGGAGAAAAGCATAAATGATCAATGGCATTATGAGGCATTGGGCTGTGGTGTAGAATGAGGCTGTGTGTGTAAGCAGGCAGGGGAACATTTTTTTGCTCACAGGTTAATCTCAGATCAGGACACTGGAAATGTTATTTGTTTCATTGAAGTATTAACTTTAATGTATTAACTTTAGTATCTGATGTTATTTAAAAAAAAATGTAGGAAAAGTAAAAATAGAAACGCATATATGAATATGAAATTAATGTGAGTAGAATAGCTGAAATATCGTTTTCAAAGATGTTGAAGTATAAGAATTAGATGGAAAATGTCTTTTGACTGCAGACCATTATCATGATAAATCTGAGCACGGTGTATAAATGTCTTAAGATTACGATTGTTTGATTACGAGGGTGTTTTTCCTCTGAGAGGTAAAGAAGAGGAGCAGGAGGCATCAGTAAAGGTCTCCATTTGCTTTAAATTCAGTCTCATTGCAGTTGAGATATCAAAGAGATCTCACTGGTGTCATTTCTTTCCTATGGAAGCGCTTGAGGAAGAGGCTGGAAATGCAGCTTATGTGTGTGACTGTGAGAACATCTGCAGGATTGAGTGTCATGTCTCAGTCAGTGAGAGCTCATGTCCTCTGGTGCAGCTGCAGCTCTGATACAGACCAGCTCATTTACAGCTTGAGGGTAAGCGTGCGCGTGTGGGGGGGGGGTTGTTGGTAATTAGCATGGACTAGGAGGTGATTAATGAATGTGACTGCAGAGACAACCCTGTCTGTGCTGTGCTCTCACCGGGCTGCCCTGTGTTGCACACAAACAGGTGTGAATATCCTCTTCCTGTTTTGTTGCCACAGGTGGGTGAGATGCACTGTTGCTCAAAACTGGCAGCAAGTACATTGCTAAAAATAAAGTTTCACCAAGGTTCTGCCAGGGTTCAGTAAAGGTTCACTAATGTTCGGCAGAGAACCTATTCTGTTATAAAGAACCATTTTTGCTACAGAATGTTTTGAGTGTCAGTATAGTTCTTGATGTTATGGTTAAATTGAATGTCTGGTTCTAATTGAAATTGATGTAGTTTCTAGAGCAACCGCTGGTCTTTGGGTTTTGGTCATGGGTTCTTGATCAATCTTGTTAAGCAGAGGTGTTTAAACAGCATTCCCTATTTAAACCTTAATACATGGTTTACTGTTAGATTGAACGGCTCAACTTTTGTACCAGCTCTTGTTTGTACAGAATAAGATTAAGTGGTATTAATAAATGGAGTGACAACCACATTTAGCTGAGCTGTGTGCGTGGCATCGGTGTATTTCTGAATTCTCTAGGTTCTGCCACCGTCCCTTAATTTGTTCTCGAATGGAAATAAAAAAATTATAACTCTATAGTCCCACCAAAATTAGATCTATGATCTAATTTAGATCATAGATCTAATTTTATAACAGAATCCTGTAATCTATGATCTAATTTACATCGGAATTCATTTGGGTTAGAAGTTAAATCTGAATAGCCGTTGGCTAAGGTTTCAGCGGACTTATGAATGTTTGAGAGGCAATTACACACAGAGAAGCACAGTAAGGACCAGCTGTTCAGTATTCAGCACCTAATAGAAAGGTCTGCTGAGAGCCACAGTGCAACAATATAGGTTTTCAACTGTTTGTAAAGTGTTTCCATGTTAAGCAAGTACAGGAACTGGATTTAATCTTGAATGCCATTAGCCTCAACTGATGCGTTTTGTCAGATTAGATAATGCTGGTGTTTTACAGGCCACCCTAGAGGCTTCTTGCTCTATAGACACTGCAAGTTTGTTTAATGTCGAACAGGATCCTGTTGTTTTGAACAAATAAGTCTGACCTTTTAGCTCCAATGTCTTACAGGACAAGATGCATGAGCTCTATATTTCTGCTGAACCATATTCAGGTCTCTCTTTTAAATTAAATCAGCCCATTTAATATTTAAACTCTTTCTAGTTTGGCTTTCGTTCTAATGGCCCAGAATTTTAGTTAGCCACAGAGCGAAGACTGAAGATTCAAGGTCTTATATTTGATCAATTCACATGTTATCTGGAGATCAAACTCATAACCATGATGTTGCTGTCATGCTCCACTAGTTCTATAGTAAATACAGAGTTTTGACCTTTATCTTACGAACTGGTTGGTCAGGTGCTATTTTGAAGTGTCCCAGTGTCTGGTGCATTTAATGTGTGTGCCGGCAGGTAGGTCCAATGGAAGATGAAAACAGGGTTAGGAGGACAGGAGAGACCAACAGAGTGTCTGAAACAGGCTGTCTGGAGCTCCTGAGGGGACATCTTGTCTTAGTTGGCCTTACTTTTAAATGGGCCATGAGCGAGATCTCACTCTATCAGTGAGGCAGTCCACTCTTAGCTGTGTTAGAGAGACAGTTTGGGGTCTTGTATCTTGGGCTTTGGTTGTGATTCCTAAAGCACAAAACACTATTGCTATTGTTTTTATTTAGGGTTAGCAACTGGAAAAAAACTCTAATCCTGCTTTGTGTATATTTGGGGCAGTAATTAATGAGCTAGCAACAGGACTCTCTAGCAAACATCTAGCAAGGCCCTAGTAAATGCAGAGCAAAACATAAAAATCCACTTTGAGCACCCTAGTAACCACATGGCAACACCCTAGGATCATTAGCTAGTTTTCACAGTTGTAAACACACATTTTTGTAAACTCACAGAGTGAGAAACTTGCAGAGCATTTCTAAGTCACACAGAATTTGATCAAGTTTGCATGACTTAAGAAAATTGGCAGAACAAAGGGGAAGGGAAACTCTTTATTTATACTTATGCAACGTACCGTGCTTAATATACTGTAGTGGCTGTTCTGCAGCCATTGTGTATAAATATGAGAAGTGTTTCTACTGTAAATCAATCCCAAAATCAAATTGATGATATTATATTTGACGCTTCTATAAAAAAGGAACTTGCACTGCATTATATTCAAAGTACATTTTGTCAGTTTGTGTATTCTCTGGTTAATCAAATTCATAAGAGTTGCTTGTGCCGTGCTTTACCAGTTGAGCTAAAGGAACCTTAAAGATAGAGCTACAGGAAATACTTTTTTCTGTTAAATTTTAATTTTAGGACTGACTGTTTTGTAACCTGTTTGCTCAGGCGTAGTCAATATCTATTGTATTTACATTATATATTTATTATATGTGTTGCTGTACCGACTTCCTCATCATCTATCTGTCATTGTTAAGATAAGTTACCTGACTGAAAATGAATCACATTTTAATCAGATTTCGAACCACGTATGGATTTTGTGCGTGCGTGCGTGCGTGTGTGGTGTTCTGACTACAAACATTTAAATGGATTGAGTTAGATCTGAAAAAAATCTGATTTCTCTCTCTTGTCAGAACAAAGCTGTAGTGTGAGATATCAGCACTTACCTGCCATCTCAGATGTTCACCACCCACCCAGGCCTCCACTTAACTCTGCTAGTGCTTTGAGTGTGGGATTCTGTCATAAATCTATCAACGTGTCTAATTCCTCCTTGTAGCTCTGTGGTTGAGTCTCAGCATTACCACAGTGACTGACAATGATTCAAAGACCAGTGAGACTGCTATCAGAACAGAGATCACAGCCCTGTCTCCAGGGAAAAGCTCCTGCATCATGCTGTCCAGATATCAACTGTACTGACAACTTCCACATGCAGAGTATTGCTGCCATGTCTCCAGTACAGATGGAGGCTTTTTGCCTTCCGAAATTCTGTATTTTGCCAGTTCCCATGGTAAAGGCATAGTGCAGCAAAAATTACCCTCATGTTATTTCAAACCATATTATTGTATATTACACACGTGGAACACAAAAGAAACTTAAGCTTTTAAAGTAAAACGATAGCAATGTGTCGAAACGGACCAGATATGAAGGGATAGTTCACCCAGAAATGAAAATATTTAAATCATTTACCCAGCTTCATGTTATTCCAAACCTAAATAATTTTTTCTCTACTGTGGAACACAAAAGAAGATATATGTCTCAATGGTTTTATGTGCATTCAATGGAAGTCCCCATTGTTTGGTTACCAATATCATTCAAAATATTTTTTGTGTTCTTCAGGTGCAAAAAAGTTATAGAGGTTTGGAATGACATGAGGGTGAGTAAATGATGAAAGAGGTAAACTTTTTGGGTAAACTATCCCTTTATTTTAATTTGCAGGAATGGCTTTTATGGAAAGTTGTATTTTTTGTTGAAGCTTTAGTTTATTTTTATAACGTTTTTCACAATGGCACATTGTTACAAAGCAGCAGTACAAATAAAACATAAAGATAAACAAATAAAAAGATAAAGTTAAGAAAAATAAGAAAAGATAAGAAAATAAAGATAGGATAAGAAAAGTTATGAAAAAAGAAGGAAAATTATTAAAATGAACAAAATTATTAAAACGATATTAATACAATGTAAAAAACTTTATCCTAAGCCAATGTTCTCAGCTAATGTCCCTTTAAGTGGCCCTTTAAGATCATTTTCACAGAAGTTACAGCTGTTAAACATTGTAGATGGAGCTGAAGTGTTCCTGTAGCTCCACTGATAGAGCGTGAGGAGAATGAGGGGTGAACCTGCAGGTGTGTTTGTATTAAAGTGCAGTCACATTCAGTGCTAGGATCATTCCCTTAGTCACACATTAAAATGGGCAGTTTCAGAGTGGGCCAGCTGGGCTAAAAGCGTCCCTAGACTCTCTGTCACACATTTAATTGAAATGCAAGTATGTTAGGACACAGGGGCTCTTTTTAAGCTGCTAGCCTTACCTGAGCACAGAAAGATGTGAGGCTCAGGTTGAATGTTTAAAAATATATCAAAAGGCAGTGTGAGGTATAAGTTTAACCTACTTTACCTGACTGGGCCAGAATTGTCATGGGTTTGATGGAATGAGTATTATACGAGAGGGTATAAATAGCTGACGAGTGACTGATATTTTCTTCACAATAAACTTCATGCAAATATTCAGGTCACCACCATCATGGACTGCAGACGCCTGGGCTTGGGCTTCTTTTTAAGTCTGGCACAAATATGCAAAAATAAACAAATGAATAACACTGCCGCATTTTACACAGTAAGCATGTGCACGCTTGGTTGCATTCGAATCACGTGGAATTTTGAGGACGACTCTGGTCTGACAGACTGTGCTTTTCTGAACTTTTTCAAACTTTTTTCTGTGGCTTAATGCATTTACTGTACAGATACACACAAAGTTAGGCATTTAGTTGAGTATTCAAACAAGCTTATTCATTTGTGAACATAAACGGCTAGGAAGGACATTAGATGTTTGTCAATACAGTTTGGAAGACCTTCGTTCTGGAGTGAGCTGGTGTAAGGTAAAGTCTTTGAAAATAAATTTCAATTCCAGCTGAGGAGATACGAGAGTGTTTCAGGAAAAAAGTTTGATGCTTTCATTTTGTTATTGTTAATTTCTTAATGGAGTACCCAAATAGGGATAGACTAATGAAATTACTGATATTTGGCTTGTTATGGATAATCAGAATTAGTTATTTGTAGATGTTAATTAAATTAACAGAAGTGGTAATTTACAGATCACCCTAACTGCTAGATATTTGCATCGACTTAGGCTGTTCAAAAATCTATATTGTTTGTCCAACAGACCCTTCACTGGTTCCTCCTTACTCAAAATACACCTGACACCACAGAGTGTTATAATCCCAACAAGAAAGTTGCAAACAGCTGAAAAGTCACATTGGAAAGT
The DNA here is from genome assembly GCA_036877575.1 of Botia almorhae. NCBI lineage: Eukaryota > Metazoa > Chordata > Actinopteri > Cypriniformes > Botiidae > Botia > Botia almorhae. Next base: position 3,157 of record JAZGTJ010015490.1, on the reverse strand, counting down.
TCAACATGTGTATGTAGCTTCATTGAGCCTCAGTTCTAATCGGCCCTTCAGCTTGAAGCTGCTTATTCATGGTCTTATTAATAATGACTGTTGTCTCAATCACTTCATTGATAATATGGCAAGTAATTACCAGCCAGTTAAGATAGTATCAGGTTCTGACATTCTGAAAACACACAGAACTGTATGAGGGTCAGGGCATGTTTAGATTCCCCAGCTGAAGCTCATCTGAAATTCTTTCAGTATTGACCCTACTGGGCATTGATGCTATTGTATGAGCTGGTCAATGTTAATGCAGTAAATTCCCTCTGGCCAGCAATTTAATTGAGCCATGAGCTGAAGAACACAGGGGAATATGCATATACAGGCTTTCCACTGACAATGACAGGTTTGGATTCAAAACCTTTATTTAATATATGAAGTCAACATGAGATCAGACTTTATTAAATTTCTTAAAGGCAAGTACCTCGTCTTAGTGTGACAGACTTCTTAGTGTGCATTCCTCCCCATATAAAAGTGTCAGCCTGAATGTTTTTTATTAAATATCCTGTTTAACTCCAAAAATCACATTGCACAATAGCTTGATGTGTTAGTGAATAGACACTAATGTTTTTGTTGATATTAAGCTTTTTTTAACCTTTCTTTTCCTTCACATGCTATTAAATAAGCAAACCCTGATAATAAATAACTAATTAGACAATAAGTGTCATCTTAATTTCTGACCTGAATGTTGCTCTTCTGCTCAACTGACTCTGAACTGTGTAGAGCTGATGGAACAAGACTTCTTATGTGTCTCACCTTTTATCTGTAGTGTTGCATTGATGTCATAGATGAAGCTAAATATACATAACTGCAGTGTATGTTGTACTGCTAATATACACTATATTGTACTGTTAATATATATATATATATATATATATATGAGTGACAGTAAATGGGCTGTGTAGATATTACTGATGATGAGTGCTGAAGTAAAGACCTGTAAGCTCTGAGAAGGATTCAATAGTACTGCATTGCTCCTCAAACCCTTTTAACCCATAGGACTCCTGCTTGCTGCAGTTGCTAGGCAACAGGAGATAGATAGATAGCCTCATAGTATACGACTACTCCTGAATCTCTCTCTCTCACTCTCTCTCCCCCGTCTGTCTCTTCTTCTGTCACTCTTGTGGATACACTGTCCCACATATCACTGCTTTTCGAGATTATATTCAGCTAAATAGAAATGTTTTTTGGGTCAGCCAGTAAAAGTGTGAATAAAAGTTGTGGATCAAAGTAAATGTAACTTCCCATCGGTGCTGGAGTTTCAGTTTTAGCTTCCACCTCTGATTATTCATCGATTACAGACATGATGCATATTTCACACATGTATATATCCGTTTTAAAAATGTTATATTGAAACGTTTGATTCATACACTGTTTTTAATAGACCTGTGACCAAGATCATATCTGTCATGATTCACTGAATCTGGAGGCATGATTAAAAAGCATGTTTCAAGCATGTTGAATTAGAAACAAGTTAAAATTAATCTTGATGATCACTGGAATGTCCTCTTTGTTTTCTTATAATTATGAGAGTTTATGTTCACTCGCCACCCCCAAATCCTTCCGTTCTTATACAATAACTCAATACTTCATATTGAACTTAAGAGAAACAGAAAAATAAATATGTATACTTATACCACTTTTTCTTATAGGTTCATTTAAAAAAGATTCCTCTTATGCATTTTCACAGCTGTATCTCTATATTTTGTTAGCACCACCAGATTGATGTGTGCTATGTCATCTATACTGTAAGAACACTGTTCTCTGAACCTTGACCAGTTGAAAGAGAGATCACTGCTCTGTTTGAACTGAAATCCATTAACGTATGCACAAACATACATGACTGCTTTTCATGTTTTTCAATTTTAATGATCAGCACAGTGCTATTCATAATGAGTGTTTTACATTGACCTTTGACAACGTTAGGTGTAGATTCAGCACACATGCACCTGTTCTCAGTGTCCTGCTCACTGTAGCTGTTTTGTGGGGACAAACTGAAGCCATTATATTAGTGCTGGAGGACTGAACTGAGATCAGTAGGTTGTGTGAAGGGTACTTGTTTTTTCTTTCACAGTAGCGCGGCAGAACACAGTTGTCAATTCTGTTTTGAATTTCTAAGTACGGTTTCACACACAGTTTAGTTGTTAAGCAGAGTGATGATTTACACTGTTGCCATGGTTACAGATGTTATTTACGGATGATGTGAAAATATATTTGACTTTAGTTTTTCATTCATGCAGACAAAATTCGAGCCACTACTGTATGCTGTTGTATGAACAGGACAGTGCCAAAGTCTCACATTGTAGTGAGCAATGTACAGTACACAGAATGTACAGCAATTCAATAAATTCTATATTTCACAAAATATTGCACCAAAATTTGCAGGAAATATCCACTGGATGTATTATTTTATCGAAAACTTTCGTAATGGAAGGACATATTCAGAATCATATTCATTGTCATACTCACTTACTGTTATATTTACCAACTACTCAAATGTATTTATAGATTACTTTTTAAACTTTGTTTTTAAATGCTGGCACAACAAGGCGAGTTTATATCTGGACACTCAAACCAAAAGTAGCTCTGTTTTTTTGTGCCTGATGCATTCTGGGTAGACTAGTGGGCTTATTTAGTCATTGTCCTGTTTGGTTTCTTTTCAACTGCCCTTCCAATTTTTCTGCTTTTGTAAGCCATATCCTCTTTTTTTATGTATATTTTTAATAAAGCCTTTTCAGCGTGTCTCACTTCTGCATTATCATTTATCTGTCTATCTATTATCTGTATTTGCCTGTGTCCATTTCAGAGTCTCTGTTTGTCTCTCCATGTGTTTGCGTGGGTGGCAGGGGGAGGGTTGTGTGGGGGGCAGGTGTAGCGGGGGGTCGCAGTCCCGAGGGGGTGGTGAGCTGCGCAGAGAGACTCTTCAGCTACTACACAAGCAGGCAGTGGAGAGGCTTCTTCAGATAGATGGGAGGGGTAGAGTGGTAACAAACACAGACACACACGCACACATAGACACACACACACTTCCTGTAAACTCAGTCACCTGTGACTTCAGTGTACAAATGTATTACGCTACAAAGATGATACCATTAGAATATCTTTATGATCAGATGGC
>JAZGTJ010015489.1:0-13335 GCA_036877575.1 Botia almorhae | reverse complement strand
GTAACAGGTGTTTGGAGGGGCGGGGCTTATTTGTAGTTTGAATGTATTCTACAGGAGTGTTTTGTTGACTCACCCAGTAGTGAGCTGGTCAGTCTGGTTGTGGCTGGTCTCATGTCCAGATAATGATCAGAGCAGGTGCTGGAGATCCCACTGTCACTGTCACCATGACAACAAAATATTGTCATTTCAACAAAACACAGATCACTAAACACTTGCATTTGCACTATTGTGTTGAAATGTGTAAAATGTTTTCTTTTTTTTTCACTGTAATATGTTTGTATTGACGTGTTTTATGTGACAGTTCTGTAACATCCTGAGATTGCTCCAGTGAAATGAACCTTCTTAAAAATGTCCGTTCAGCTGTCAGATTCTTATAATCACTCATGGACTCTGGAACGCTCTGCATCGTCATGACGAAGTTCAGGAAAGTTTCAGCTTTGTGACGCAGGAAGTTTAAGAGGTCACCATGGCAACAGTACTCTGTGATCACCAACACTGGGCCTGAAAAGGTGGAAATAATTTATAAAAGAATACATTCAGCATGTTTCTGCTCACTAAGTGCTTTCCAAACTGGCACAAGTGGTCTTTTGTACAAGGATAACTATGTTGCATGATTTGAATATTACGTATGTTTAATATATTGTACTCTTTGTTAATGTAGTAATACAAGCGTGTGGCTGTAGTTTGTGTATGTGAGTCCACAGAGGAGGGAGGACAGACAGTCATTGTGAAAGGTTGACCAGCAGATCTGAAGCAGACGTTTTACCACCATGAGTGCAGGCGCCCAGCAGATTCACTATGTTCTTGTGCTGCCCCAAATGACTCAGAATCTTCAGTTCTGACATCAGAGCTTCACGCTCATCTGGATGTGCGCTGGCTGTCAACACACACACAACACACACAACACACACACAACACACACACACAACACACACAACACACACACACAACACGCTCAATGTGTGAACCTGTTATTTCATTGTGTATTTCTTCAGCAGTAGGACATCGGTCCAAATGCAACGATTGGATGAACATTTTATGGTCCTGCGAGAAGATATAAATAAACTATATTTGGAGCACTTTTCTAATTTTTACCAGCATAACAAATGTTTCTGATTCTTTAAACTTGTAAACGCAGGTGATGTCAGTGACACATAAACACTGGACCTGTTGCCCAGTTATCAAATACTTTCTGAACTGTGTTTACTGTCAGTCATTTCTCTGACATTAAAGACCTGCCGTAGAATCAGGGTGCAGTGCTGTATTAGACACTGTTAGCATGCTAATATATGGTGGTATTGTATGGTATATGGAAACAGTGTAATACAACCGTTTGTTTTGTTTTTCTGACCTTTAAGCATTTTTACAGCCACACGTGTGATGTTGTCATCCTTGCCCAGACCGTAAGCTGTGGCCTCCACAACCTTCCCAAAAGCTCCAGCTCCCAGTGTTTTCCCTGCACACACGAGAGTCACATGACTGCTCACACGTGTGACAGTGTGTGTTTACAGTACTCACCCAGCTTCAGTTTGTCTCGAGGAAACTCCCATTTCTCATTGTATGGAAGTTGAGTTGGATCTATAAAGGTGTAATTATTTCCATTCGTGGCTTCAATGATCTTCCAGCGGACCTCATATCTGGGTTTCTAAGCACAGACAGAAGACAGAGACTCAGATTTCAGCCATTTTCAACTCTTCATAACTCTTTATAACTCTTCATAACTCTTCATAACTCTTCATAACTCTTCATAACCCATTTACTTACAAAATGCACCTGTGAGTGAAACGGAAGTTGTTTCAGAGGTGAAACAGAAGATTATATCTTAATGAAAAAACATTTCTTCTGTGGAATAACGGCCACTAATAAATAACTGGTCTTAGAAGTTAATCATCTGTTTTTGGTCATAACTTTTTTAAGTATTAATAAAATTATAGATTGTTTGATCTGAATTGGAAAACTGTTGCTAGTTGGTTAGACAAATTCTTAATTTAGAGATTAGAGGTTATGTTTATGTGGCTGGTCTGTACCTGTTTGTACTTGTAGAGCAGAAAGCAGAGCAGAAGCAGCAGGATGCTCACCGCTGCTGCTGCTCCAGATAATGTGCTGGTGAAGAGTTTATCTGCAGAACATCACCCAGAACTTCAGCAACAAGGAGAACTTACTTAATTACAAAGACTTTTTCTTAATTTCTGTTTTACCAGAAACCTCCATGGCAAAGACGTGGCTGTCCTGGCCGACCAGATTGAAGGCCACACACACGACAGTCATTCTCTGATTGGCCGGTCCTACAGTCAAGACGCTTTCCACACCCACAGTTCCAGACTGTTCCTTCTGAAACTCCACCGTCTCTGTTACGATTGGCTGAAGTCCCGTAGAGTTCTCTGAGCATCTGTCAACATTATATTACAATACATTACAATACTATACAATACAATACATTAAATTACATTATATTACAATACATTACATTACAATACATTACAATACAATACATTAAATTACATTATATTACATTGCATTACATTACAATACAATACATTACATTACAATACATTACATCATGTTGTGTGTGGTAATACATGACATTATATAATATTATAATAAGTTCAAGTGTAGTTAACAGCTGTTTTTGTTTCAGCCAATCACAGACTGCCTGTTTCACATGACGTTTAATAAAGTTTGGCTCATACGTGTCGGTGATTCCTGCACACTGGTACCAGAGGATGCTGGGAGCTGGATACCCGTATGACTTACAGGACAGAGTTGTGATGTTCTCCCACCTCACCATGGCAACAGGTTTCTCTGTGTACAGTTCAAGAAAATTCTGTTATTGATGTCTTAATATCCTAATGTTATAAATTCAATCTGTAATCTGCATGAGCATTATAAGTGTATTACAGTAAACATGATAAAGGTAAAAGCCATTTTCAGGCACAATGGACATTACACATATTACACTGTATGTACAGTAAAGCTGTAAACTGAGATCGTTCCCAGTCAATTCAGACTGCAGATTGAAATCACACTTTACATTTCAAATAATGCTCAGATGAATTTACTGTACTTACTGTACATTTTAATATCAAATGTAATGGAGTCATTTTTCCTGCTGCTCTGCACGTGCAGTGTGTAGCGACCCATTTCCAAGAAGTTCAGTCTCTTTAGAAACAGCAGAGCTTCATACCTGCACAGCCATCACAACACATTAGTCTTCAACCCTGTGTTAAATCAAAACACATTAGTCTTCAGCCCTGTGTTACATCACAACTCATTAGTCTTCAGCCCTGTGTTACATCACAACACATTAGTCTTCAGCCCTGTGTTACATCACAACTTATTAGTATTCAGCCCTGTGTTACATCACAACACATTAGTCTTCAGCCCTGTGTTACATCACAAACACATAAGTCTTCAGCCCTGTGTTACATCACAAACACATTAGTCTTCAGCCCTTTGTTACATCACAAACACATTAGTCTTCAGCCCTGTGTTACATCACAACACATTAGTCTTCAGCCCTGTGTTACATCACAACACATTAGTCTTCAGCCCTGTGTTACATCACAAACACATTAGTCTTCAGCCCTGTGTTACATCACAACAAATTAGTCTTCAGCCCTGTGTTACATCACACCACATTAGTCTTCAGCCCTGTGTTACATCACAACACATTAGTCTACAACACAGCTTACATCACAACACATTAGTCTTCAGCCCTGTGTTACATCACAACACATTAGTCTTCAGCCCTGTGTTACATCACAACTCATTAGTCTTCAGCCCTGTGTTACATCACAACTCATTAGTCTTCAGCCCTGTTACATCACAAACACATTAGTCTTCAGCCCTGTGTTACATCACAACTCATTAGTCTTCAGCCCTGTTACATCACAAACACATTAGTCTTCAGCCCTGTGTTACATCACAACACATTTGTCTTCAGCCCTGTTACATCACAACACATTAGTCTTCAGCCCTGTGTTACATCACAACACATTAGTCTTCAGCCCTGTTACATCACAACACATTAGTCTTCAGCCCTGTGTTACATCACAACACATTAGTCTTCAGCCCTGTGTTACATCACAACACATAAGTCTTCAGCCCTGTGTTACATCACAACACATTAGTCTTTAGCCCTGTGTTACATCACAAACACTTCCTGTCATAAAGATCAGTGATTTATTCATTCAATCAAATGTTGTGATTTCTTCTGACCTGTCATTGTAGTTGGAAAATATTTGCCCTAGCAGTGAGGCATTATGGGATGTTGGGCTCTCCCACCAGTGAGATGTCAGAGGTGGATACGCTTCGATCAAAACCCCAAGATCAACATCATCTCCTTCCCTGACCTCAATGGACAGTCCACGATGGGTGAGTTGAGACGAGAGCTTTGGTGAGAGTCGGATGTAGGGCTCATCTGTCACAAATCAATCAAACATCAGTGAACATCATCCACAGTGAGTCAGGTGTGAGTGTGGAGACACACTGCAGATGTTCTGGACATGTTCTTACCTACGACAAGCAGCTGAGTAGTGGAGCTGTTGGCTCCTGCCTCATTCTGCCCTGTGCAGGAGATGTTTCCTGAGTCAGACAGGGAAACAGCTGGAATGATGAGGACGCTCTCGATGGCCAAACCATCTCCTGCCATTGAAGATTTCTCCTCAGCCCGCGGCAGCTGGGAATGAACATCAGAAAACAAAGCAAGAAACACTGGTGATTACAGCTAAGATCTGTGTCTAACCCTTTACTGAAGAAATGACTACAGGCATGCGAGAAGAAAAAGTGTTACCATGTATACAATTTCACAAGATAATAAATAAACAATAACACATTTACTAAAACAATGTCACGTTTATGGAACAAGTTTCGGTTTCTTTAAATCTTAATTTATGCGGAGATCTTTAGGTCAAAGGCTGGGTCACAGGTCAGAGGTCATACCTTTCTAGAGGAGTGACTCCAGGTGACATTGTAGTAGAAATTAGGATTATTTGTGGTACAACTGATTTGAAATCTCTCTCCCACCAGTCTGACATACTCGCTTCTCCCCAGATAAACATACGGAGGGAAACGCAATCCTAAAAACAGTTACAGCTTTTATTAAACACTGATTTATTCTGTTTATTGTTTATATTTAAGATTGTGTTGCAACTAGTTTTCTTATATTGCAACATTTTGTTGTTTGGTTTGGCTCACTTTGTCTGACGTTTATTGAGAAAATCTTTGAGACTTTCTCAACACCTCTGATTCTAGCGCTGCACACATAGTCTGCGTTGTATCCAGGGTGAACATTCCGAATCAGAACCCCCCTCCTGGGGTCAAAGGTCAGGTTCATGCCAGGGGGCGCAGCTGAGCTGTTCTGCATGCGGAACAAGAAGTCTGTGGCGCTGGGGTCGCTCAGTAAACATGGTAACAGCAGATCTTCACCTTCTTTTCGCACGTAGCGCAGAGACGTGCCCGGGGTCACAAACAGAACCTGAGGATCTGTAACAAATATTACAGCACTGCACCTTCATTTCACCTCTGGATAAAGATCAGATCAAAGATTTGTGACATTTAATCCGTGTTTATTAGCCTTCAAAACATCTGCAGAAAACGATGCTAGTTTACCAACACTTCTAGTATGTCCAAAAGAAAACGGTGTTTTCCAAAACGACAACATCTCTCTCTTTAAATGATCACGATCACAAGACTGTGACCTTCTGCTCAGCTCCTCGACACATTCACTCACCCCTGACAAACACATGGACAGATGAAGCTGGACTGGCATCATTTCTGCTCACATAAGCACACGTGTAAGTGCCAGTAAATTCTACAGTGGCTTTATCCACATGGAAACTCTGGATGTTTCCTCGTCCCTTGGAGATAAAACGTTTGTGTTTGGCCAGGCGGGGATGCCACGTTACTGGTGCATCACCTTCACACCTCAGATGAAGAGCAGAACCAGAGTCCAGAATCACATCAGTACTCATCAAAACACCTGAATTCACACTGACCTTGGGTTGAGACCAACCTGTCAATCAAACAGCAGAAGACAACAGCTCAGACACCACACTATTCAGTTTATGTAAGTATACAATATATACGGTATTCAAAATATGCACAGCAAGTTAAAAACATCATATCAAGCAGGTTATTTCACAAGATCACATTCTAAATAAAGACTCATTCATGAAGATGTGACTCATCGATGTCTGTGTGTTTTTACACACAGCCTGTGGTTTTATTTTTCATGTAAGTGTGTGGAGATACTTCAGCAACGCGCGCGATCGTTGCTCATTCGCGTCGTGGTGGATTGTGGGTAATGGCCCTTTGATTGACGTCTGTGTCTGTGTAACACAGTGCGCCTGTGTACTGCAGCGCTTGAGCTACAGAGATCACTGATTTTACATCGTGAGAAATCCATAAATGCGAGTCAAATATTATTTGTGTATCATTTAAAAGAATCATTGTTTTCGTGCTTTAGAAAGCACTGATGTGGGCATTTAATTTTCACGCGTAAATATCGTTTGTAGAAATGTTTAGTAAATGGTGTGGCATAGAAAGCAGATTTCTGAGGTTACAGATTCTGTGCATCTGTCCTTATTAAAAGCATAAATCACAGCACTGTCAATGTGATCACTAGTGTGCGGTTAACTACTTCCTCTGATCGTCATAACAACAGGCTGCTTATCTCAGTTACCTCAGAATAACTCTCTTATTCATCTGACTCCAGTCACCCTGTTTTTCTGAGTGTGACCCTAAAAAACTAATTTAAATGTAAGTGTTTAAATGTGTGTGTGTGTGTGTGTGTATTGCACAATCAGCAGAAACATCTCTTACTTCTGCTTCCATTTGTGACACACAGACTGGAATGTTCAAAGATCAGTCAGTGTAAGAATAAACCACACACACACACACACACACACACACGTTTCCATCGTTTCTGCATTAGCTGACGATATTTGTGTTTAATCTCATTTTAACAAGCAACAGCTGAAACATTTAAAGGGGAATTTAGTCATCTCAGACCAGTCTTTAACACTGGTTTTTATTTGTTAGTGGAGATATATGAAGGTGTAAATGATAGATTTGACCTCATATTTTCTAGGAAAGAGAATGTAAATAGTTTCATGATAAAATAAATTCGGTTGTTAAATCCGTTCCCGGGTTGGAGGGGTGGTCACAATCACTGAAGACTTCCTAAAGACCTTTAGCTTCAGACTGACATTTCACAAAATAAATCAAATACAGACCAAAAGACATACAATAAAAACCTTTGTTTGTTAGACAATTATTTTCTGATATCACACACAGATACAGTAGAAAATGTAACACACACACTGTATTCCTGAGCCAAAATGAAAGACTAAAGTAGAATGCCACAAATAAATATTTTAAAATCATTTCAGAGGAATCATGAAGCCTCAGCCCCATACACGACTTCACTACATTTTTAGAGATTTCACACTTTTTTTAAACGCACACTGATTAACAACTAAACTCGGAAGCAGGAACTGAAATCCTGAGATCTTTTCTAAAGACTCATTTAAGTCTTTATCTTAGGAGAAGTAGTTGCAAGCAAACATCTCAATTTGTTCTCCATGTCATCTCATTGTTGTCTATGAGAAATGGCTGTGGATTCTTACCCTGAGCGTCAGTGTTTAGCAGCCCCAGGATGAAAAGCATCACAAACATTTCGACTGTTCCTCGCAGCTCTTCTCAGTGTTGAGTGATTTTCTGCTCACAGAAAATAAGAATGATTTCAATGTCCTTCAGCAGTGACTTCTCATTTCTGTTTGACAGGATGTGACACGTCTGGAAAATCAGCTGAGCAAGCTATTATCCTACAGACCCAATTATAAAAATACATTATATAATGATATTGCAGACAAAAAGTGTCTCAGGTTTAAATTGTTAATTAAACCAACTGTTCATAATTGTTCGTTAAATCATGTGCAAGCAAAAAAAAAACATTTTTTATGCATAAAACTCAAAACCTTTAGCTTTCCTGCTCAAAACAAACAATTAAAAGGTAGGCAGCAACATCCAACAGACATTTTCTCAGTGGCTTTACCTCAGTGTCAGTAAAGTCTTAAAATAAAAACAAGATGGAGTTTCCAAACTCTGTGCTGTTTGTTCCGGTTACTTCCTGAAACTGGAGGGAAAACCGGCCTCATACGGTCACACTCGTCTCATGTAGACTTCACTTGTACATCCACATCACAGTATTCAAGTGAAACCAATGTGAATTCTGAGCACTAAGAACTATGGGAGTTTCTCCTTGATGCCTTTAACAAGACAGTCCAGTGTTCTGACAGCCACATGATCAGCGCGGTGAATGAGACCTCAGCGACTGTTATGTGTGAAAAACAGCCTCCTTCAACACTACATGAACTCCAGCTGTGTTCTGTGTCCTGCAAACACATTTCCAGTGCTAATTGATTTTTTCACCCAAGTCGTTTGAGAGCTTAGCATCTTTTTCTGATCTGTTCTGGTCTGAATTGGAGGCTTTGAAGCAGGAGTGTCAACAATCATGTCTGAGATGTTTAGTGCTCAGTCTGAGATGTTCAGTGTGGGATGTTCAGTCTTAGATGTTCAGTGTGGGATGTTCAGTGCTCAGTCTGAGATGTTCAGTGTGAGATGTTCAGTGTTCAGTCTGAGATGTTCAGTGTGGGATGTTCAGTGTTCAGTCTGAGATGTTCAGTGTGGGATGTTTAGTGCTCAGTCTGAGATGTTTAGTGTTCAGTCTGAGATGTTCAGTCTGAGATGTTCAGTGTTCAGTCTGAGATGTTCAGTGCTCAGTCTGAGATGTTCAGTCTGAGATGTTCAGTGTGGGATGTTTAGTGCTCAGTCTGAGATGTTCAGTGTGGGATGTTCAGTGTTCAGTCTGAGATGTTCAGTGTGGGATGTACAGTGCTCAGTCTGAGATGTAATAATGAGTAATATGATGAGTAATAAACTCTCTTATTTGTCAAATGTATCATATCACTCAACTGCTACAGTATCAATACAGTGATATGATACATTTGAGTGTGATGATACATTTGAGTGTGATGATACATACAGTATTGATACAGTATTGATATATTGTAGCAGGTGAGTGATATGACACATTTGACAAATGAGGGAGTTCATTTGAAAAGCTGTTGTTTAAGATATAGACTGTAAAACAGGATCAAATGAAGGGCAAATGGAGACGTGTGCCTCCTGCTTCTCTGATGTTTCTCTGATTTAAGATTTGGAAAAGATCTGCATTATCTTAATGTAAACTCAATAATTTTTCATCATATTCTTTTAAAACCAAATGATCTGAGCTCTGCTATTCACATTAATTTTATAACTCTAGAGTCTTAATAAACAACAAAGTTGTTTCTGTTTACCTGAGACATTTGAAAAGAAAACAATGTGACACAATTCTCCACAGCTACACAAAAGAGATTCATCTACAGGCTAAAAGAACAAATGTATTTATTTAACCATTTTAATATTACATGTGTGTAAAACAACAATGTAAAAAATCTCTATACAAAAATATACTTGTAAACATACATTAAGCTTTGGTACCATGTGTAACTTTAATACTATATGTAACGTGTGTTGAATTGTGCAATTTAGGAAGATCTTGTGCAGACACAGAAATGTGTTACAATGACAAACATCAAGAAGAAGCCCTTATGAGGAGTGTCAGTGAATATATATTGAGTGTTTGAAATGTGACTACTGTAACATTGTGCTTAAGGATTTCAAACAGACAGTTCAAGCAGGTTGGTAAATATATTTTTGATGTGGTACTAATTAAAATATTAAAGTGTGGGCTGCTGCTATACAATACTGTTTAATATCAGTGAAAGCAGGTTTACAGTTTAAAACCGTCTACTGTAAACTGTGAGGTGAGTCCGGTAATATGATATCAGATTAGAAATGGTGAAGAACTTTGAGAGTTCTGACATGAACAAAAATCAATTCTTGTGTTCTACCATAGTTCCATTTACAGAAAGTCAAATAAAAAACAAATCAAAGTTACTTCATTACTTGCGTTTCATCTATTTGCTTTAACAAAGCATAAACATTAAAGTGCAATTTTGCTACAAAAATTTTAAAAAACAAAGAAATAAGTCACTAAAATATAGTCATAGTTTGTTTGTCTGAATATAGAAATATGCACTTAATTTGAATAATATTCAAAGTAGCAGAGAATACATTTAAAAATAAAAGCAAAACGTTTTCAAACGTTTTCATACGTCAGTCTTTAAACATACAACAAAAGTTTACATCTCAAGATGAACGGATCGTAGATTTACCTTCAGCTGTTTGTAATACTGTATTGTGCTAGATTATTAAAAGAATATACAAATGATTAAATGGCCAATATCTGGAGCGTTCCCAGACCTTCACAGATGTTCCCTTAAAAGTAAACACGTAATAATCAGGACGCCTTGAATCAACATTCTGCTGTAGTTTTGTACATTTATCTGCTTAAGTCAGCTGTTGATGGACAACATTTCTAATAATCTGCACAAAATACGAATGAAAAGTTTCACTTTATGATGACAGGAAGTTGTCATGCGTGTCACAGGAAACTCTCTTCCACATCTGGGGTTCCAGAACGTTCTCCCAGAGGCTGCTCTTCCTGCTCGGGTTCGGTACTTGGCGTTTCCATGGAGACCGTTTCCTCATCAGAGCTCAAGGAGCTGTGAAAAGAGAGACCTTTAACATCCAACAACAAATGTCATCAGAGTGACAGAGTGACAGCAGCAGTGTGAGACTCACACCTCCAGAGGGTGCTGTGACCATGGAGCAATTTCTCAAGTTCAAATATATACAATCATTTTAAAATGAATGCAAAAGGCAAATTATCCAAGTAAAGCTTGTTATTTAATCCTTTTAAAAACCTTAATCAGTTTAAAAAACAGACTCAGACAAAGCTGATAACCAGAATCATTTGGTTTTGTTTCCACTGCTGATGTCATTGAAGCTGAGGTGGGATGTACTGCATGCTAAGAAATTCCCCAAATCATATGAATGTTTCAGTTCAGATTTTACACTTTTTTACATCAGAAAAATAGGAGCATTTTGTCCAGTGACCTTTTGGACCCCTGCACACATCCAGCCCACATACATTTCATTAACTTCACATAACAGATATTTCTAGACAACTTTTGTAAAGTATTTCTTTACACTTTTTTAAAAGTTTGTATAAAATAACAGATTGCTGTGGTTTGCTCAGATGGACAGATTATTGTGTTTTTCTGATGCTCTGCTTAGGGAAGAGCTCGTCTCAGGCTTTTTCTCCTGCAGGTTATTTTAGGCAATGATACCTCTGGGCATTTTCCACTGGCACATCCTGTGTCTCGTCCTCTGGCTTCGGGTCTGGGATGGGAATGATGTATTCGTTGTGTGGAACCTCTGCAGCCCCCCCGTCACTCTGAGATCCTGGAGAAAGATCTGAGGGGGACAGAGGCCCGGGAAACAGAGAGGAGACACGCGGCTTCACTCGAACCACAGCGGGGTGATCACTCTTCAGAAAACTGTCACTGACTTGAGAATATCTCTGAACAAGAGAGAGAGAAAGACATAGACAGACAGACAGACAGACAGAGAGAGAGAGAGACAAACAGAGCCTCATCAAATACAGAATATTAAAATTAGGATTCTATGCAATCTATGTGGTAACCAAGGAAATGAAACAAAGGAAACCTTTTTATATCCGTCTGACAGCAGGTTCCCTACTGAGTGCACTAGAAAGGAGAAGTCCGGCCGCTTCTCAAACCTCTCATCCCAACATTTCCTCATGATCTCATAACTGCAGAGGAACAACATCAACTATATTCAAACATACATCATCTGACCTTATTCTGAGAGCACGTTCATCCACACAAGAACTCGCCAGAAACTGAAGTCTGTCATTTAAACACACATATGTGTCTTAGTTCTGTTTAACTCTGTGCTTTAATGAACAGATATGAACAGTGTGTGCGGTAATGAGTGAACAACATGTTTGTTGGTTTATTGTTATTTTAAAGGTTGGTGTGAGAACCCACATTTCCTCGGAGGCATACGAGGGTTTGGTCATGCGGTATCCTCTCTTCAGAGCGCTGTAAAATAACTCATTCATTGGCAGGTCTGGATATGGGGTTCCTCCTGCAAACATCACACAATCTCACCAACACAACTTCATTTGGATTTTGCACTATTGGGTCAAATGAGGGCGAGCAAGTGACAGAGAGACAGAGAGAGAGCTGGTTTATGAGAGGACAATGTCAAGAATGGAGTTTACAAAAATCATGTCATCACGGATTGACCCGTGGGTGAAGATGCACATTGATTTTGGGTTCACAGTTTGAAGCTACTAGCCCAAAGTCACAATGCAAAAAACCTAAACTGGACACAATATATATGTGTAATTTTGTAACTATAATGAAGTGTGAAGAGTGATCTGGACATTTCCAGACAGTTTTTAGAGTCACACTGGAGAAAGAACTGAGACTCACCCAGAGTGAAAATCTCCCACAGCAAGATGCCGTAAGACCAGACATCACTCAGTGTGGTGTACAGGTTATGAAAGATGCTTTCAGGTGCCATCCACTTCAGAGGGAGGAACGTCTGGAGAAACACACATACCTTTACTAAACATCATCAAAATGTTAGTTAGATGTTTAAAAACAGTTCTTTGATTCTACATAGATTACTGTGGTGAATTGCACACTGCACTGAGATAAACGTGTTATTTCTCCTCATTCTGTTTCTTCTGGCAGCATCTGCTCAGTGTTGAAATAAGTGTGTACTCACGCTGCCTTTGGAGATGTAGTTGTTGTCATGCATGATGTCTCTGGCCAGACCGAAGTCACAGATCTTGGCCAGTTTGCCCTCACAGATCAAGACGTTTCTGGCTGCCAGATCACGATGGACACACTGACAAACAAACAAAACACACAGAATCGGACATTTTCTCTGGAACTGATCTGTCTGGTTAACCGAAATACTAAAGAGTGACCCCAACTCAAACATGGGCCAAATCTAAACCACACCTAGATATGGTCTAGTTATCTGGCTTCTTTAAGGTCTGAAGTCATTGTAATGACTTTCTGTAATTCTTAACAAAAAAAGGAAATTAACTTGGTAACTAACTTCGTAACTTGGCACATGGTAAATAAAGATACTTACATTTTTGGCTGCGAGAAACTCCATGCCTTTAGCCACCTGATAACTGAAACCCACAAGATCAGCGTAACTCAGAACTGGAGAATCACTGATGACCAGAGAGCGGTCCACTCTGTGACCTGTGACACACACACACACACATGATGACCAGAGAGCGGTCCACTCTGTGACCTGTGACACACACACACACAC
>JAZGTJ010015487.1:0-13338 GCA_036877575.1 Botia almorhae | reverse complement strand
GACAGCACATATAATTATATATACACAGAACATTATTATATATGTATAATCATACACAATTAATTAATATATATATTATGCACATTAAATACATACACATATATATATATATATATATATATATATAATAGCATTGTACATCACTTACTGTATACAGATGCATATGAAGACGATGAGCAGAATCAGACACACCAATCCTGCGACTAAACATGCGATTAATATTTTCTTTTGTTCACCTATATTGGGACCGACATCAAGATATTGGCACCTGGTGCCCAAATACCCACTTTCACACCTGTGCAACAGCGGAACAGAAACACCAATTAAAACGCCGTTTTATTCAACACACGTTTTCCTGAGCTCTGATTGGTTGAGAGATGGGCGGGTCCTCAGTAATAATGCCTGGACAGTAATGCCTGAATTAGGACAGTAAGGACAGTAATGCCTGAATTCTTTCGGACACTCTGAGAAGTGTCCATCCCATTTGCGGTCGTCCTTCGAACCTGTTTGTAAATAAAGTGAGATAATCATCATTTAATCACCTCTGAGGTGGATAAAGGCCGGTCTTCGATGACTTGCACTAACGAAACCAGAACTCTGACTACATAATCAACTTAAAGATAAAGATAGGTCTTACATGCCTGTCAAACTATGTATGGGTTCATGCATTTTGGAGGACGTGTGGCTTGCTGTTGCTAGCCTCTCTGAAACACAGGAACAGAAGTTCCCTGTGTTACTTACCTGTGCAGTTGCTACTGTTGCCATGGTGACCGCAGGACACAGTGGTATTTGCTGGTATCGTCGTGGTATTCTCTTCAGCTTGTGCGTTTTTGCATAGGACAAGAGCTGAGAGCAAACAAATCACAGGTGACATCATGCATGTCTCAGAAACAAATGCACTACATCTGGTCCTCAGGTTGCTTTCTAGGAGGCGAGGCTAAAAAGGTCACACAGCATTACAAATACAGTCGTGCTTTGATCGTAGTTACCCTTTAAAATCCCTCCTTCTATGATTAATCGATAGAAAGTCTTCTAGAAAGGGCCAGACTGGTTTCCAGAGCTATAAATAAAAGCTTTTCAGATGGGATAAAAGACTAAGCGTCACCACCCACTGGTTCGTGATGTCATAGCCCCATAATGTCAATAAAGAGTTATTTAAAGAACGAAAGTTGGCAAACAAGCTCCAGCGCCTTGAAACGCCACGGAAAGGTGTTGCGATGCATGACCAGTGAAAAGCGACTGAACACTGCCACGAAATACTGTTTAATACCCGCACAAACCATTTAAAGTGACTCTCACCTGCGACGACTCCCAGTATAAACCTGCAGATCTGCTCCATCTGTGACGTCGCGTGAAATGGACGAATTTATTCCCAGCGTCTGCACGTCACATTTTTACACCAGGGGCTGATCGTTTTAAATCCACCCATCCATCCATCTTTAACTAAACTAACTAAAACCAGTGACTAATGACGTGTAAACGGTCTTCCGAAAGATCGCGTCTAGTCTTCTGAAGTTTGGGAGAGACGGGCGGGTATTGAACTATGTATGGGAGGGTTTTCTCCGCCCTGTACCTGTGGATGAATATTTATCTTTAGTGTGTGTGTTTGTAAATGACAGCGAGAGAGAAGAAATACAATAAATAGAAAAACAAACAAACAAATAAATAAGGCTTCTGAAACGACTAATCACGTATAATTTTACATTGCAATCCAACACTAATAATTCACTACGCGAATTACGTAATAGTGCAACAATCAAAACGACTATTGTTCAATTATTTTAACGTTTTATTTTTTAATAATATTGTTTCCTAAAAATTGTACAACATGGCTACACAATAAAAGTATATAACAGCTATTAACATCCATTTATTTAGTGGCGCAGGGTTTGATGTAAACAGACATGTTTTAATGAAGGCGTTCATTACATTATTATATACATTGAACTGTCAAATGTCTATAAATTGTATCCAGAAGATAAACGGACGTATTGATTTGAGAAAGCTTAGTAGTAGGTCTGTGGTCTTTATGAATACATTATTGGCATGTATAAAACAACCCCGCCGCCTGGTGGAAAAACAAACTCAGTGCAGAAATCTGTGCAGGTTTGTCAGGTTACGTTTGGTTGACGTTTAGGCATCAAGTACATTTATGTAAACTTGAGCAGAAATTTCTAACAGAAGGTTCCGTTAGCTCCGATCTGTTCTCCAGATCGGTGCCTTCATTGTTTACTTGTTAAACTGTGTATCAGGAACTAGTTCAGGAACCAGCTTCACGATTTGAATCTGTTATCTGACAGGCTGGAAACAGGTTTGTATTTGAACATGCTGCTAGGAATATTGGTTTTCCCTGCGAGGCTGTGAAAGACATAATAAAACACGATCATGGTGCACACGCCATAGGGTTACAGGTTTTAGTTTTATTTCAGCCGTGCAATTGGACCAATTTTTGTCATAATGCCTGAAATAATATACGTAGTATTTTACATGCAATAAAAATAAATAAACATACAAATTTATACAAATGGAAGATCCGAGGGCAGCATAAGCAGATCATCCACCTCCTCCTGCAGGGCCTCAGCTTTCTCTTTAATTAACATCTAAACATGACAACATATCAACGTTAATATAACATTTTCTGTGAACGCAAAGCTAATCTGCGAAGATAAAGGTAATGCGGTGCAACAGGGTGTGCTTACTTTTGCTGATGCCACAATTTGACTGGCTTGTCTCTTGAAGAGGTTTTCAATAGTCTGGACCAGAACCTGTGGGTCGGCGTTGGCGAGATGCGCCAGCGTCTTGTAACCAGCGTTATAGAGCTGCTTAGCACGGTGCTGAATCAAGAACGGTAAAAAAACACAA
This sequence comes from Botia almorhae, assembly GCA_036877575.1. Classification (NCBI taxonomy): domain Eukaryota; kingdom Metazoa; phylum Chordata; class Actinopteri; order Cypriniformes; family Botiidae; genus Botia; species Botia almorhae. The sequence continues at coordinate 10,476 of JAZGTJ010015487.1, read as the reverse complement.
TATCAACGAGAGGCTAATAGTTCATAAATGGATCACTCGCGACACCTTGATGACATTTTTAAAATGTATTTGTCATGTTGTTGCTAAAAACACTGAAAAGTGCCAAAAATTCGTTTTGCCTCTATTCTTAATTATTTAAAGGTAGGGTAGGAGATTTTGAGGAAAAGCAACAGATCTATATCGGAGGAACAGCAAGCTAGCTGTGAAAGCATAAGATCCCGCCCTCCCTTCAGAGCGCTCTCCAAAGCCACGCCTCCTCCGATATAGATCAATGCATAGACTTTCACACGACATCCTATCATTACATACGAACTGAATTTAGACCTACTTAGTGACTGCTACCAGGATGTGAAGAGACTTTCAACCAGCCTAACATTTTGTCTGGAAAAACTCACTTAATCTGCCTTTAGGAGGAACAGCCAGCATATAAAGAGAATGAACTGGAGATGAACACACACCTCCATGACTCCAGCCACTTCCATCAGTGGAATGAGCTCGGCCTGTACGCAGTAGGTCAGTCTGCGGATCAGCTCTGATAGGAGAGACTTGTAGGCCCAAAACTCCTCCAACTCCTAAAATGGGGCGAGCACAGAAATCTTACCGGTTTCTCTGATCTGTACGTCTCTAGAAGAACCAGATGTTAAGACTGATGTGTCTGATCATGATGTGAACTGAACCTCAGCAAAGTGCAGCACAGAGGAGGCAAAAGCAGAAGCCGAGCTCAGGAGAGTCTGTACGAAGCCTCTGGTGAGCTGGAATCTAGCGGACACACTCCACAGGTCTGTCTCCTTCATTAGAGAATACAGCACCAACGCCAAGTACAACCTGTTCACCACCACAGCGTCCACAGACTGAGACACAGGTGAGAAACACAAGAGCAAAAGCATCACGGGGCAGTCCAGTGTCACAGTACAAGCTGTGCATGGCACCAAGTACAAGATCATGGGTTCAATTTACTCTGCAAATTACTGCCTGTGTATACACACACACGTACACATATATTAAAAGCATATAATCCATATATATATTATATTATAACTAATACATAATTATAATTCAAATAATTCTATTTTTCCCTCTGAGGCTTGAAAAGAGGTTACATGGAGGTTCAGCATTAACATCAATTCTATTTTAATAGCCTAAGGATTAAAGTAATACTGTATTTCATTAACATTAAAACGTTTGAATCATTCTTAGAATGCTAATGATGTCATAGCGTATCGTTCTTTGGGTGTTCTTACACCAAGCGTGTTTAATTACAAACTATAAAGGGAAGTCGCTCATGACAGGAAGTGAAGGTTTCTGCCGACCTTCCTCACACTTTGTCCGGCGGCCTTCCTGGCCACAAAACTTTCAGGCACCCCCACTGCGGCGGCCATCTTCTGCTCAGCCACAGACAGATGTGTGAACTGGAACAATGTCAAATTCACATCAGCTTAGAAGATTTGCATTAACAGCCAGTCGATTCTGTATTGCATACATGATGAGAGACTCCCACCTGCCTGAAGTAGATCATCCAGTCTGGCTTACATTGATGCACCATGTCATACGGAGTAACCAGGTAAACTAGGTGAAGGAAACTATTCAGCAGCAAACCCTCTAGTCCTTTAGACAGGTCCCGGTAGAGCAGATCACAGTGGCTTAAATCTACAGAACCTGCAAAGACAATTAAAACAGAAAACATCACAAAAGACTGACTATAGATGACAATATTACAAGAGAGAAACAGACAAATGGGGGAAAGGAAGAGATTAATGTATGTATAATAATATATAAATAAAGGTGATTTAGCGAAACATTTTTTGTTATGCTGGTTGAAAGTCTCTACACATCCTCATAGCACCTCAAGTGGCCAAAATATATCAATGTATATCTTCTGTGGAAGGTGCAGGACCATAAAATGTTCGTCCAATCATTGCATTCAGTCTGAATGCAATAATAAGATGTCCTAATTCCAAAGTGTTAGAGGAGGCGTGGCTTTGGAGAAGGCGTGGCTTTGGTGAGCGCTCTGAAGAGAGGGCGGGATATAACGCTTCTAAAGCTAGCTTGTTATTGCTAGCCTCTTCAAAGTTGCCTTTAACATCACTCGTATCTCCATCACATGCTGTACCTCTTACTCACCTTTAAAAGTCGCTCTTCCAAGCCTGGTGATCTTCAGAGCGTTTTCTTCCTGTTCATCAACAGAGGCTTCGATGAGGCCCTTCTGCTTCAGTGTCTCTATAGACTCCACTGTCAGATCCCACAAACTCTTCTGAGGAGTGACCTGAGGTTCCTGCACGCTCATGAGAGTGCCTTTCATAAAATCCCTCACCTGTTCTACTGTTGTACTTACCTGAAAACATAGAAAAGCGTTTGTGCACTTTCAATGAGATAAAAATGTCTTGTATTTTTTAAACATATGCTTATGGTTTGGCTCCTGGGGCCCTAAAGATAAAAACATTAAACCGATCGTTCAGCCAAAAATGAAAATTCTTCCATCATTTACTGGCCCTCATGTCATTTCAAACCTGTAGAAACACGTTTGGTAACCAAATAACTCTCACACCCATTCACTCCCATTGTATGGACACAAAACCATGGAGACGCTCCTCAAAATAACCTCGTTAGTCATACAGGTTTGGAATGACATGAGGGCGAGCAAATGATGCAAAAGTTTCCATTTTTGGGTGAACTGTCCCTTTAAGGCATTAAGTAAATTTCTGCTCAGCCGCTCACTCACTTGCAGGCCAATGAGAGACAGGATGAGGCTGAGGAGGCCCCGCCCACCATCATGCAGCAGGTTGCTGTAGCACTTCTCCATCGGAGCAGATACTAGTTTTTTAGCCTGGAGAGGAAAACAAGTGTTTATATAAACGTGTCGTATACATACATAGTGCCTTCAAAGTGTAGTGTCAGTTACCATGGGTACATCTTTGTCCTGCAGGATTAGGATACTCTCACCCATGGCGTCAATCCCGGCTCGCCCGGCTCTCCCCACCATCTGCTTGTACTGACTTCTCTTCAGGAAGTCCGCAGCTACATATGGAGAGCGCAGAATCACCCTGAAAAGCAGCAGATGAAGAAGACACCTCAACCGAACGCAATCATTGGACGAACATTTTATGGTCCTGCGCCTTCTACTGAAGATATATATTTATATAACTGTGATTGTAATCAGGAGCTAAAGACCGTCATGTTTCTGCAACAAATCGCCTGCACTGCCTTTAAAAGCTTCACCGACTGCAGCGCATACAGATGCAGACAGACCTGCGCGCAGGGAGGTTTATCCCGGCTGCGAGAGTGGAGGTGCATGTGAGCAGACAGAGCACGCCTGAGGAATACGCCTCCTCCACCAGCTTCCTCTCGTCACTGGTCAGACCGCTGTGATGGTAGGCCAGGCCGAAGGGAACCGTCTTCTGCAGGACGGGACACAGGGATCCATTACCACTGCTCCTCAGCTCCTCCAGCAGCGTGGCTTTCTCTGACTCCTTGTGCTTAAGGAATTCCCTAAAATCATAAAATCATGTTATGTGAAGTTTATTTCCTCACAGTAAGCAGGTAAAGTAACCTGCAATTTTATGTTTCAAGCAAAGATGGCGCTAGAGAGGCAAAAGTGACAGATTGCAGGAAGCTGGTCGTTGTTGGCATTTACGCACTTATTCAAATACTTGCAGATCATTCCGGCCAGATTCTCACAGTTCTTCTTGGTGGCACAGAATATCAGGCAGGACTGCTGAGGGATGACTTCAGTAGCCAGAGCTATGATGTGGTCCGGGTCCATCTTCTGCATTCCGCTGGAGTACTGAGAAAAGTCCATTAAACAACACATCAGTCACGTGGAACTGATGCTGCTCGGCAGGAACTGAAGCTGCAAAAGTTATGGATTGAAGCTTTAAAGTGTAATTATTTAATTATCTCAGTGAACCTTTTGGTCCTAAGCGAGCTTCTGTACCTTAAAATTCAACAGTCGTGAAAATCGCAGGCATTCCTCTTCTTTTGGGTCAACTTCATATATGCTGTCTTTAATTTTCACATATTCTTTCAGTTCAACCTACAGAATCATCAATAATTAAACTGAAAGCAAAACAAAAGCTGTCAACGAGACAACAGTCTTACACTGATACACTAAATCATTCAGTTTTCCATACATTTGGGGCCGTCAGATTAAAAACTCAGGACAAACTGGCGATCAGCTCATTCTTACTGGTCTGAAGTCATTGGTGTAGTTTTCAGCTCTCAGGAACGTTTGCAGGTCTCCCACGTTGCCGAGGGTTGCGCTCATTCCGATAACGTGTGTCAATTCTGTGGAGAAAGGACAACCTGACTATCAGGATCATCATCAAGTAACCGTCACAGACGTACAGTCACGTGTCTGTTTAGGGCACTTACTGCTCACGTAAAGAACTTTGGACAAGGTCATTTCAAGAATCGCTCCTCTACTTCCATCACCAAGCATATGGAGCTGAAATAAACAAACACGGTTCATTTGAAATGCTTATGGAATACCAATTAACTGAACCAGAATTAATTACATTGCTAGTACTTGCCTTTCCATAAGATAATAAAAAACAAAAACAGGACAGATTACATATGTACAAACTAAAGTATCGTTCATTTACAACCCCACACCTACACACCTCATCTACAACTACCAGACCTATATTGTCCAGCCGGTCTGTCTCTATTAGCGAGTTCACGAGACTGTGTCCCTTCTCAATGGTCGCGATGTACAGAGAGTTCCTGCCTCTTCTCTTCACTGGAGGAAACTTCCCCTTACTGCCAGCGTACTCCTCAACCATGAAGTCCAACTCGATTCCAAAGCTGGACAACCCTCGAACCTGAGAGCACATCAACACCTCTATCATTCTATGACCGGTAGATTACATCACTGTATTACTGCTTGACTTCCAATTGCTTTTATATTGCAATAAAAAAAACTACGAGTTTAACAGAAGTACCTTTTCTTGAACCAGGGATATGTACGGTAAAATGAGCAGTGCGTCTTTTCTCCTGCACAGCAGCTCTTTAAATATGAGGATCTCTGCCACCAGAGTCTTCCCTCCACTTGTTGGTAGGGAATAAATGAGATTTCTCCTCTGCTGCACTGAATCCAGACTCAAACATGTCTTCTGCCAGTCTGAAGCAGAACAGAAAGGGGCCGTTGAGCAACTGTCTGATGATGCGGCATGCAGAAAAGTGAGATGAAGGGGATGGAAACTATTTACCGTACAAATCCCGAATTCCCTTTAATCTCAGAAGATGATCTTTAACGCTGGTTGGGAGACCAAAGAAAGGGCCCAGGTCGCCCTCAGAGCATATTGATTCTATGGCTTTCATGGCGACACTCATCTCCTCCGACATCGCTGCTTCCTTCTGTTGTACCGTTTTGGAGACCGTGTTCGATGTTGCCGCGTTCTCCATCAGTATCTTTTTTAAATGGTCTTTCATGCTTCGTCTGGTCTTCTTTGGATGTGGCTTGTGTACACTGACATCCGCATTGTTCGCAGCTGGTCTGGGATCAGGAGTGGAGGTGCTACGTGTCCCCGCGGGAGAGCGTTTTGGTGGGGTCCAGGCGGCTTGTTGAAATGCAAGCTGGGAGCTTGGCAAAGCCCTCAGCGGTGAATCGGTGAGGTCGTCTGTGAGATGATCCTCACAGGTTTGTGGAGTCTGCTGGTCCATGTGATGCTGCTTCATCTGCAGCTCCACGTCTTCCAGTTTAGCCAGGAAGGAGCTGTCACCCACAATGCTGTCATAACCCTCAAATAAATCTTCAATGTCACTGCAACACTGGCCAGGAAACACAAAGCAGGCGGAACTTTAAAACACCCGATTCATCGCTTAGGCCAAAGCGTTTTTAAATAAGACTGGAGGAACTGCTTACCGTCTCTGTGTCTTTACTCTCAGTCATGTCTTGAAAACAACGTCCCTCTCCTGCAGCGCATGTCTCGGGTGCGACACCAGAGCGTTTTTTGGCTGGAGTTATATGACTTCTTACGCCATCTCTTGATCTCTTTCTTGAAGACGAAGCGTTACGTTTAACCACAATGTCGTGGCTGTGGTTGTCAGTATACATTATGACCGTAAACCAATAAAACTTCACAACGACATTACAGCGTTACAACACATCCTGTTTTATTACTGATGCACGGCCAGAAACAGACAACAAAGATCCGCGGTTGTTTATTTATTCTCAAATCACTTATGACTGACAGTTAAAATAGGGAATCAAAACCCGAACCCTACTTTTAGACAAGTGAGCAAGTATCTATCAGTTTACAAATTAATAATAAAGCGGTGGTCCACGACGGCATGTTTACCATACACGAGCCTCTTAAAAGTAAACGAGGAATTTCGAAAAGATGAATGACAGCGATGACGCCCAATGAGAGCGCTGCTTTTGTGCCACGTGACTGTTAAAGACCCAGGCAGTGTCTGACGAGAACAAAAAGAATAAAAGTCCTTTTTATTTTTAAAAGTAATCCTAAACTTATTTTTCACCGCGTTTGAATTTTATTTAAATGCTCTGTTTTATTATATTAACACTGTTGATTTTATTTTCTTAAAAAAATAAAATCACAATTACTTTATAAAATGTTTCGTTTCCACATTCTTGATGTCACGTAGGAGAAAATAAAGCTGAGTGTTGTCGGTTGTAATATTTATCCACAGTATTACTGTAAAAATACTGTGAAAACTTTTTACAGGCCTGTGTGATCATAAGCAGAGGGAGTCTCCAAGGCAATAATAGGCCTAAATACATTTTTATAGTTTTCAGTTTTCTTGATTTATTAAGAATATTACTGTTAAATATACTGTTTATTGCAGGTATAGTAATTGATATTTACTTCAGTCACACTGAAGGATTCAACAATTGGGCCATTAGCCATTTTGACTAGAAGCCACTGGATCTTAATATCTGATGTTATTGTGCTAAAGCTTAAGGCATGACACACTGAGATATTTGGTCAGTGAATGTGTAAACAAATCTGAAATTAATAACAGATATAAGCTCATTTAGTATTTGGTATTATAACAACACTATAATGACCTTACAGGTAATATGAAAGTAAACAGCAGGTGTGTAAATGGTCATGTTTAATTTGGTATTTATCTGCAGTGAATTCTTTGCGTTTTTAATCAACAGATGAACTCGCAGTTCTGTTTAACCCACGCGTTTATTATACTATTAAAATGACACTTAACTTATGCTTTTTTTTTAAACTTCCCAGTAAAGTACAAGCTTAATACAGTATTAATATAAGGCCTTAAGACAAGTAAGGCATAACAAAGACAAATGTCTATCTGCATCTGAGAACAGAATATAAAAGACCAGAGCCGTTGTGTAGTAAGAATGTTGGACTTTATTTACATTTACTCCCGAGCCATAAGCTTCTGCTTCTTCAGTTTCTTCTGGGAAATCTGCAGAGAGATCAAACACAACTTAAGCTGACTGTGTGTTCAGAAACAACTCATATAATTACAAAATACTCCAGATAAGCTTTATTAAACAATGGCTGCTCAGGAAACATGATTCATTTCATCATTAATCCAAAGGTGTCCTAAGATGTCATCATAACAGCCAATCACAGTTCAACAGCCCAACATGCACGTCAGAAGGAGAAAAGCAACCGCACCTTCTTCTTCTGGGACACCTCCTCCTCTGGTTTGGGAACAACCTGCTCCTTCTCAGTGAGGATCATTTCGATGTGGCAGGGGGAGCTCATGTAGGGGTTGATGCGACCGTGCGCGCGGTAAGTGCGTCTGCGCATCTTCGGGGCCTTGTTCACCTGGATGTGCTCAATGACCAACGAGTCCACATCCAAACCCTACAGAGCATCAATGTGGAGTTAAATCAAGTCCCTGTACTCTCAGTGCGGTTTATAAACGTTTATTTCAGGTATGAAGTAGAGCTGGCGTTCTCTCAATGAACAATGCTGTAATTAAATCATGACATGAAGCGGTTAAGCGCAGCTGACACGGTCGTACCTTAAGCTCAGCGTTGCTTTCCGCATTCTTCAACATGTGGAGTAAGAACTCGGCACTTTTCTTGGGCCAGCGTCCCTGAGTCCAGTCGTGCTGCTTGGCCTAAACACAGAAAATGACATTGACTGTAAGCTATTGAGTTCACATTAATTTGAGCACTGGAACAGAGTCACTGGAATAACGTTGCTCAGACTTAGCAGTATTTTCATGTTGTATTCCAAAGGTGTCCTAAGTAGTCATCAGAGCAACAGACTGTTTTATAAAGCTGTTTTATTAGTGCACTCACCTGAGCGCACCGCCCAACGCCTCCATTGTAACGACGGAAGGGAACGCACTGGTGCTTGATCATAACGTCCTTCAGGTACTTGTTGGCCTTGCGGATGTGCATGCCTTTGATAGCCTGAGCCGTCTCACGGGTGTTCTGAAAAAACAAAGCATTAACTCACACATTTAGACAAATGCTACCTTACGCTCCAAAGACGTCAGTCTCCAACTGCACTTTAAAGACAGCGCAGAAGCGTACGCTTTCAAAGCTAGCTTACTACAATGCTAGCCACTCTGAAACCGCCTACCCCGCCTTTAAACTACACACACAACTGCGACCGCTCAGAAAACAGTTCTTTTCATGATTACTCCAAAGGTGTCCTAAGATGTCATCACTGCAGCCACAGAGTGCATATATTTCTCATCTGTTCAACGTCATCACGTCACGTCAAACTGACCATCACGTCACGTCAAACTGACCGTCACGTCACCAGCTATACTTTACTAAGACAAGCTGTCACAAATCACCGCTTTTACACAATCACTCTTTTTTTTAATACTTACTTTGAAGTGCACGCGAAGGTTGGAGCCCCTTGACTTGCATGCTGTTGAGACAAAATCAACATTTACTTCTCATTTATAAACACAGTCATACGTCTTAAAAGCACGTCAGCTTACATTTGGTCGGGTTCTCCGGGTCGAGTGAATAGCGGACCATTTTCGGAGATCTGCAAAGCAAAAGTAATCAGAGTTTGACTGTTTAGATAATAAATCCAGTTGCAGCGATGTGGTAATAATAACTGAGCATATATAGAACGATGTGTTTTAGTTCAGCCCTATACTGACACGAAAACCACGAGAAGTGTGACGCATTGACTCATAAACAGATATTCAAATATTTTGCATCAAGCTGTTGTTTTGTGCCCGACTTTATTTTTTGCACAGCGCAGAAACCACATATTGCTTAAAGCACAAAGTTAAACGTATTATTAAATACACGTGGACGTATTTAACCCAACATACAAAACGCGTAACGCGGGCACTACAAAATGTCAGCAACGTACCATCACTGACCAAGTTACAAAATACACCGATTTATGTTTAGTATGACAAATCATATTCCGGATGAGTGTTAAAAACAGCTGATATAAGCAGACTGATGTGATATCACGAGATTAATTGTTATGATGAACGAGATTCAAAGAGATTGTTTTCAACAGACACTGACGAACACTTACGATCTCAGGCCGCTGAAGAGAAGAGGAAGCGCAAAGTATTCTGGGTAAACACATCAGATTCCGCTTCTTCGCTGAACGGCGAGCGCCTCGATAAAGCAACAGCGCCACCCAAGCGACCTGAGTGTGTTATTACAGTCAAAACAGCGTCTCCGGAACGTCCTCAAAACGTTGGTTAACGTTCTCTAAAAGTTCTCTCAACGTTATCGAGAAACGTTCTTGCAGCAACGTTAGCAGAATGGTTTTTTTCACGTTATATCTATCATATAGCCAGACACGTTTAAAAAGTTACAGAATTAAAAAAGGTTTGAATAACGTTCTTATATAACCAAGCAACAACCGGATTCTTAATACTAACGTCTCCACGAGCACAGGTGTGATGGAATATACAAGGAAAATCAATATTAAATATTTAATTTTTAAACAATACATTTATATAAAAAGTTTTAGACATTTATATAAAGTTGTTCTACCTACATTGGCCGCTAGGCGGCAGCACATGATCAAATATTTAACAGTAGCTTGATCAACGCGAACTATCTGTATGCAGAACCAGAACTCAGTCTGTGTTTCAAATATCAAACGATCCAGTTTTACTTTATTTTACATTATATCTGGATTTTCCGAGTATGCATTGTTTAGATCTCTCTTAAATTTTAACATAATACCCTGTTAAAACGATCATATACATCTAATTAAATATGACAGTTTTTCAATAATATGAATAAAATCAGCACTCCATTCAGCGAGATAAATAATGCGCATTCATATTTGTTATATTTGCTGTTTGAACAACACAGAATTAATATAAACGTTAATTAATGTAACTGAAACCGTCCACTCTGTCATTCTGTTGTAAAACAACTAAAGCTCCATCAGAGGATCTTAAGTATTTATTTGACGCTGTTTTCAAGTACACAGAAAGCCCTTATGAGACGTGCAGAAAGAGTAAAACATTTCCTGACAAGAAAAATAATGCTCTCTCTCTCTCTCTCTCTCTCTCTCTCTCTCTCTC
>JAZGTJ010015486.1:0-13338 GCA_036877575.1 Botia almorhae | reverse complement strand
TACAAAGACCAAATATGGATTCTTCCAAGTTCTCAAGACTTTAGTGTGGAGATCAGGGAAGAATTTCTCAGGTTACTTGACTGTAACCCTGTTCCCTAAAAAAGCAGGAGTGAGATGCTGTGTTTCGTAACACTCATGGCAACAAGAATACCAGTGTTGCTGCACTGTATGTGTCTGGACAACTCACACAAACACTGGAGAAGTCTTAGACATGAGATGTTGACATTAAGGACATGCCAGGAGCAAAAGCACCTTGGGGCCCTTTTGCTCCTGTGGCCAGTCTAACAGAAGCCTGGCTACAGCACGAGTCACTACCTTGAGCAGCTCCCTTAATGCTTTATCATCATGTGAGGAGTGTTCCGAGGCAGTGCTCTCGATCTCCATAGCTAGAAAGGCAGTGCTGTCCGTCTGGTTTAAAGAAGCGCTGGAGTGTGCTCGAGACACCGACTCATTTATTTACATTTATTAATAATTCAAGACGTGAAACAGCAACTTTTGGAAAACCTAGTTGATGTGCTAATTAGTATGACTGCATTTTAGTCCCATGTTAAAGCTAACCAATCTCAGCCAACTGTATTATTCTGAAGGATGGGTTTTGTAGAACCAGGAATTCAACAGCCTGTTTTTATGAGAATGGAAAAAGTGTTGTAGAATAAAGATAAAATATGTTAAAAAATGTGTGTTTTAAAATAAAGCATGAACATCTTCTATTGTAGTGCACCACAAAAACATAATCTTCAAAAATAAAGGCTTCAAATTAAGCATAATAGGACCCGTTTAAGAATTTCTTTAACACAAATTTGTGAAAAATCCCAATTTAATGTAGGTGATCTTAACTTACAAATTAGGACACAATGTTTCCGTAATATACCCCCAGATGCCTAAGTCGCATCACTTGTGAAGAAAGCCAGATGGAAGCATCTGTTCCCAAACATAACAGAAAGAGCGTAGGTCACCTTCCGAGAGACAGTGGGGGCAGGGGGCCATGCATGTTGTAAACTCTTTTTCTGTCCATTTTTCTATTTTCCCCCTTAAACATTCTTCTTTTTCTTTATACACACAGGGTTTCACATGTTTAGACACAGCATCCTGAAGACAAGCATCTGGTGACGTTTTTGCAGGTGCCTTTTCATGGTCTTGGTGGTTCTAATCTCTACATCACCTGACCCTACAATAGTCTATAAATAGGAGTGCTTTGACACACATTTCTGACAGGAGACCGGGAGCATTCCCATGGCGTCAACACCATGATGAAGCATTGTATTCCCAAAGGTAAGCATTTATAAATGTCTGTTTTTGGCAATCCATCCAACAACATTGCTAGCATTGCTACACCAGTAAGAGTCAGGGCTACTAATTCATGGAGTCCAGGACAAAATTATAAGGGTGGGCCTCAGTCCTCATATATTCAGCAATGTAAAGATACATTCAGTGGGCCTCCACAGGACCCAAGACAACATCCCTTGCAATGTTCATCATCCAGCAGTGAGTCTGCCTTGCTCTTACCTCTCTTTCATCTGATCTGCCTGGTGCTCCCCAACTATTCTCTCTATCTGGCCTGGTCTGAATTCAATTGTGCACACTTTGAATTGCAGCAACAAGATTTCCTCCTACACTCTCTCTCACTACTAATATCTGAAGCATGGTTCAATTGACTAAGGTATCTGTAAAGTGTGTGACCCCTCAAAAGGGTTTGGCTAAGCCTGCTCTAGAAATTCTCTCTAAAGTATCCCATCATCGCTTAATATGGATTCCTGGAAAATCCATGTTGAACCAGAACAAAGTGCTGATGGATTTTGTAGTTTTGGTAAAACTTGCTTGTGTGTGTTGTTCTGCATGTTTGTGGCCATTATTGTGCAAGTTTTGTTAGTTGTGTCCTGGTGGTTACTAAGATCATCTAATGATTAAGCTTGATCTGTGAACAAAACTGTAATTGTGGAAAAAACAAAACTAATTGTGACATTCTATAATGCAAATAACATGTTATTTACAGATCACTCTCTTTTTCCTCTCATAATATTATTAATAATATCCTTAAACATTTTTTACTATGAAAATCTGGGTTTAATGCAACTCAAGATCTATTGACAACATCTGTTGTATGATGTGGTACCACAGATAATATTTTTGACTCATTCCTCAGTTTGCAAATACAAGTTAGACTGTATGTGTAGAGTAACTCATTCACAGCTCACACAAAGCAAATACACACTGTTTCAAAATCATAGCCACAGGTTTTTTAGAACATAAAAGGGCAAAAAACTGCTTTGTGTAAAGTAATGATTTGCACACCTGTGATGTCTTTTTATAATCTAAATTTTAAATCATTTAAATGCTTTGCTGAAAAATGAATATTTTGTGGTACTCAATGTCTATATTTGTAAATGTATTACTTTAGAGATAATGTTTGTTTGTTTGTTTAAAATAGTGTCTGTGGTCATTCAGATGTCATATATGTTATCAATAAAGCTAAACTTATTTTTTACATTTCTTTAAGATCAAAAGATTAAAAACTGAAAGAATGTAAAGCACTTTATACTAAAAACAAAATTTGTTTAGGAAACAAAAACGCTGCTAAAGGCTAAAATTTATGTTTAAATAGGCCTTTATTCACCTTCACTTTCACCTTCATCAATAAGTCTGCATGCATTGGTTCTACATTTGGTTTTAGTTATACTTTATTCTAATAACAGGCCCAACTACTGTTGGTTGCTATTGGATTTACTTCAAAATAAAGGCTTAGTTAATAAAAACTACAAAAATACCAACTGAACATAGCTAATTTTTTTAATAGCTACAGTACTTACTGTATTTCCAATATAGTCTGTTTTCTTGTTTTGTACTGTTCTTCTTATAATAAACCATAACCTTTGCTTAGGGTGAAGAAATGACAGTGAAATATTTATGTTTGTGTGAACTATCACCTTAAGACCACATTTTCACCTAATTGATAAAATATAATTCAAATATATAGGATTATATTTATATATTTAGCTTTCCTCAGAACTTTTTTTTCTCACTTCTCTCTTTTATCATTACTGCTCAAAGTCTAAATTGCTAAATGTATTTGTTGCTTTATTGATTATTTTACATTTGTGTTCAATCAATTGTGTTCATCAAACAACTGTGATAAGTTAGAATAAATTAACAAACACAGTCATGAAATCTTCTCCTATTGTTACATGCCACATGTTTAGTGTAGCTATTTCTGTCAGCGTTGAGGGTTTCACATGTGACAAATGTAGGGAAATAGTTAGGCTAAAGGGCTACATATTAGGCTACATATGTAACCCCTGTTCCCTGAAGGAGGGAACGGAGACGTTACGTCAACGGACTGACGTATGGGGTCTTGCTTGAGAGCCCTATCACCTTCGAGTAGAAAAAACGCACCAATGAGCATTGGCCCGAGAGGAAAGAGCCAATGAGCATTGGGCAAGAGAGCTTGCCGCCGGGTCACGCCTATCAGGAAGCGGGTGTATAAAGCTGGCCGCCGCTCGCTTTCATTCAGGTTTTTGCTGAGGAGCCGAATGTGTGCGTCTCACTTTCACTCCACACTATTTTGACGGGATTCGCCAACATCCACCGTCCGCCAGTGGCACATCTCTTGCCCCCCTGGTACCACTTGCAGAGTCTGGGGGCCTGGCTAGCGCTCCCCAGCACGTCTCGTTGGCTCCTGAGAACGATCAGACTCGGCTACATGATTCACTTCACCAGGTGCCCCCCCAGGTTCAGCGGCATCCGATCCACCTCTGTGGTGGACAGCGATGCAGCGGTCCTGCGAGCAGAGATTGCGGTCCTCCTGACGAAGGGCTTCCACGTCTCGATTCTGCCCTGACACAGGCCGTTCCTTTGGCTTACGTTCAGGGGTTGGGCGTACCAGTACAAGGTCCTCCCCTTCTTGCTGTCCCTGTCTGCCCAGGTCCTTACCAAAGTTGCGGAGGCCGCCCTTGCCCCATTGCGGGAAGTGGGCGTTCGCTTCCTCAACTATCTTGACGACTGGCTCATTCTTGCCCACTCCCAAGAGCAGTTGTGCGATCACAGGGACCTGGTGCTCCGGCACTTCAGCCACCTGGGGCTTCAGGTCAACTGGGAAAAGAGCAAGCTCTCCTCAACACAGAGCATCTCTTTTCTTGGAATGGAGCTGGACTCGGTCACTGCTGCGTTGCCTAAACAAGTTCAGCGCCAAGAGCGCCTCTGGAACCTATATTCCGGGTGAGCTCAACCATGCAGCCGATGCGCTCTCACGGCAGCTGTTGGGCCCAGGAGAGTGGCGACTCCATCCCCAGGCGGTCCAGCTGATCTGGAGTCAATTCGGGGAGACACAGGTGGACCTGTTTGCTTCCTGTGTTGTAAATGTCCCTGGCCAGTGTGGGGGAAATATCATCTTGTGTGTTGCAATTAGTGTCCAAGGAGTCCTGCATCACCATGCCACTACAATACAGGACATATCATTGCATTTATAGATGCACTACATGCAGTTGTGCAGGACAGACCAGAGCAGCCCAGGTTTGTTGTCATCTGGGATAATGTTAGTTTCCACCGGGTGGCTCTGGTCCGAGATTGGTTATACAACCATAACCATTCCACAGTTTTATACCTGCCCCCTTACAGCCCCTTTCTAAATGCAATCGAGGAATTCTTTTCAGCGTGGAGATGGAAAGTATATAATCGGCAACCACGCACTCGCATGACACTTGGTGTTCACGAGGTCTTGTGGCCAGACCCAAACAGCCCCCACCACACACACACACACACATGCACACACACAAAACAAGTATATGTTTATTTTTCCCCAAAAGCAATTCATCCAGTAATTGTTTTTTTTGTTTGTTTTGTTGCTAAATTTGATGACTTGTTATTAAATTTTTCTTTATTTCTGTAAGAATGTTTGTTTTTTGTAAAAACTGTTTTACAGAAGACTGAGTCTGAGCAAATAACAATTTTCAATTCAATTCAGCAAATTACAATAAAAATAGAAACACAAAGACTGCAGTGTTTTATATAAAGTGTTGCTGGTGATATGAAAGAGTAATTCAAATGGTGCTTGTGTGTATGGTTTTGTTGCAAGAATTTTACGTTACGTTTTGATTGTTTAATTTTGGCATAGATGTGAGTTGTTAATCTCTATTTAAGTGTTATGTCTGATTGGCTTGTGTGTAGAGTTTTGACATAATGACCCAAATTCTGCAAAATGTGTGTAAGCAATAGGCAAAAACTGTAAGCAAATAAAAATCTGAAAAGTGTGGCGTGCATTTGTATTCAGCCCCCTGTACTCTGAGGCCCCGTTTACACGAAGGGAAGACGCAGATATTTCCCTGCGGTTTGGCCTCTCATTTACACGAAAACCCCGTTTTTATCACAGAAAACGATTATTTTTAAAAATTCCGGCCAAAGTGGAGATTTCTAAAAACGCCGGTTATGTGTTGCCGTGTCAACTGGGAGAAACGGGGTTTTAGGTTCTCAAACGTCACATTATGCGCCAGAAAATGCTTAACGTCATGTGAGCGCCCTATTTACAGCTGTTTTGAAAGGAACAGGAAATCGCTCGTGTTATTCGTTGGTGTCGATTCTGAGGATTTTGATTGGCTTGCATGGTTTTTTTCTTTTCCCTATACTGCCGCCCATAGGTTTGGCATAGTTATTATGGCGCTCGACGGCGTATTTATGCGGGTTGATATAAATGACACGTTTTTTGAAAACGATGTTGTGTGCACAATGTTATTATTGAAAACGGAGGGGAGGAAATATTCATTTCTCTAAATACCCGGCTATGTGTAAATGTGGTCTGATACCCCTAAATAAAATCCAGTTCCATCAATTGCCTTCAGAAGTCACCTAATTAGTTAATAGAGTCCACCTGTGTGTAATTTAGTCTCAGTATAAATACACCTGTTCTGTGAAGGCCTCAGCGGTTTGTTAGAGAACACTAGTGAACAAACAGCATCATGAAGACCAAGGAACTCATCAGACAGGTGAGGGATAAAGTTGTGGAGAAGTTTAAAGCAGGGTTAGGTTATAAAAAATATCCTAAGCTTTAAACATCTCAAGGATCACTGTTCAATCCATCATACAAAAATGGAACAAGAATGCCACAACTGCAAACCTACCAAGACATGGTCCCGTTTGCAGTTTGCCACAAGCCATGTAGGGGACACAGCAAACACGTGGAAGAAGGCGCTCTGGTCAAATGAGACCAAAGTTAAACTTTTGGCCTAAATGCAAAGCGTTATGTGTGGTGGAAAAGTAACACTGCTCATCACCCTGAACACAGCTTTTCTTCAGCAGGGACAGGTAAGCTAGTCAGAGTTGATGGGAAGATGGATGAGCAATCCTGGAAGAAAACCTGTTGGAGGCTGCAAAAGACTTGAGACTGGGAAGGAGATTCACCTTCCAGCAAGACAATGGCCCTAAACATACAGTCAGAGCTACAATGGAATGGTTTGGATCAAAGAATATTCATGTGTTAGAATGGCCCAGTCAAAGTCCAGACCTAAATCCCATTGAGCATCTGTGGGCTTGACTTGAAAATTGCTATTCACAGACACTCCCCATCCAATCTGGTTGAGCTTGAGCTATTTTGCAAAGAAGAATGGGCATTTCAGTGGGATTCAGTCTCAAGATGTGCAAAGCTGGTAGAGATATACCCCAAAAGTCTTGCAGCTGTAATTGCAGTGAAAGTGGCTCTATTAAGTATTAATGCAGCAGGGGGGCTGAATACAAATGCACACCACACTTTTCAGATTTTTATTTGCTTAAAATATTGAAAACCATGTATCATTTGTGTTCCACTTCACAATTATGTGCTACTTTGTGTTGGTTTATTACATACAATCTCAATAAAAAAACATTTAAGTTTGTGGTTGTAATGTGACAAAATGTGGAACATTTCAAAGGGTATGAATGTTTTTGCATGGCACTGTATAAGATGTCTAGACATTGTAATATGCTATGGCCCCCTGCCTGCTTATCATGGTGACGAAATACATAGCAGACCGCCCAGACTGGTAAATACAAAAAACTTAATTAAATGGCAATTTTAATCAATGTTAGACAAATAAAAAGATACGTAATACAGACAAACAATTAACAAGGATTGGTTTGTTGAATATTACATCTCTCTCTTTTTGTTAATATGATTACAAAATGTACTTAAATGTGCTCTACATTAAATGAGTCCTATTACATTAAATGATATCTCCCCAAATTACTGTTATAAGCATGAGGCAAAGGGGAGGTGTTGCTGCACTTTATAGAAATGTTTTTGAAGTTACTTGAGAAAGCCAAAATATTGTTGCTTGATTTAAACATATAAGTACTCGTTGACTCGTGCTGTCAAAGGGCTTTAGGCATTAGCTTTGTAAATTCCTAACCACATCCTAGCAACCATTTAGAGCACCCTAGCAACTGCATAATATTATGAATAAGCCATATTTCAGTATATTTATCATGCTACATTATGCTAGCATCATGCTAACCTGTTTTAGCATCATGCTAGTAACATGTTAATTCATGCCAACTTCGTGCTAGCATCATGTTAAAACATGCTAGAATCATGCTAAAATATGTTAGCGTCATGCAAATCGATGTTAATGTGTTATCATCATGACAAAATATGTTAGCATCATGCTAAAATGTGTTAGAATCATGTTAATTGATATTTAAACTTGTTAGCGTCATGGTAAAATATATTAGCATAATAATCTAGATTATCATAATGAAGATTCGCATAATCTATCTATCTATCTATCTATCTATCTATCTATCTATCTATCTATCTATCTATCTTTAAACTTTTACACTTTTAGACCATGCTTTCTCAAGCCAACAAAGTTTGTTGACAAACTTACTCTTTACTGTATACAGGCCACCAGGGCACGACACATACTTTATTAAATAATTTGTTGACTTTTTTCAGAAGTATTATTGGGCACCCATAAAGTCCTAATTGTTGTTGACTTTAACATCCATGTGGATCATGTAATGAAAAGGATAAATTGGGATTGGCTTTCAAAGACATTTTAAACTATTGGAGTTTCACAATGTGTCAGGACCCACTCATTGTTGTAATAATTCTTTAGATTTAATACTGTTCTATGGTGTAAATACTGATGACATTAATGTTCTTCAGCAGAGCAAAGACATTTCAGATCATTATCTAGTGTCCTGTATAATACACCGGCCTATGGTTGCAAAATCAGCTTCTTGCTACAAATATGGTAGAACAAAACCTTAACCATGGTATAACGAGCATACTTGCAATCAGGAAATAAAGTGAGCAGTCTGAAAAACAGTGTAGCGGAAAGTAAACCTATAGGTATTCCATACAGCCTTTTTCAAAACATTTTAGAAAACAAACACAACCCTAGATATTTACTTAGTACAGTGGCAAAATTAACAAAAAATAAAGTTTCATCTGCTTTAGACAGTTGTCAACATCATAGCAGTGATGACTTTAGACAAATAGATACTGTCAGAAAAAATATAAGTATGCAATTGCACACTACACAATCACATCAGACACTGCATCATAGTTTGTCAAAGGAGCAACTCCAGTCAACTCCATTCTCTATTATAGGTAAAGATGAACTGTCAAAAATAATTAAATCATCTAAAACAATGTGTGTGCTAGATCCTTTACCTACCAGGTTGTTGAAGGAGATGCTTCCTAAAGTTATAGACCCTATACATAATATTGTCAACTCTTCATTGGTATTAGGATATGTCCCAAAAACTTATTAGACTTTTTGTTAAAACACATAAATATGCTCTTTCCTGGAAAAAAATAGTATCTGCGAGGATTACCAGTCAGGATTTAGACCACATCATAGTACAGATACTGCTTTCATCAGAGATGAAAAGTTTACTGCTGTGAGTGAGTGAAAAGGTGTCATAGCAGCTCTGGGAGCAATTATGAAGAGACATGGAGTTACACTGATTACTCTGTATGGGAGTATATTTCTGTATATTTTTTAAGGCCCAACAAGACACACAGAATGCATTTGTCACACAAAATATATATATATAAAACAGGTATGAGAATGATGATACAAACAATGACGATGATGATGGAGGTTGAAAATGTAGGTGAGGCACACACACCACAACAGAACACCACAACAGAACACGAAGGAGATTGGGGATACACAAACAAACTCGAGCAGGTTTTTGATAGAGCATAGAGATGAGTCTGTTTCCATGGTTGAGATCAGACAGCGAGTGAGTGGAGTGTGTGTGTGCTTTTAAAGTGTCCTTGATTGCTCTCAGGTGCAGATGATTAGTTTTCAAGGTGAGCGTGATCGCTGAATGTGGGTGGAGCCTGGTGCTTCCATGACAACTGGGATACTGCTGGCATTTAGCTTGGCTTAGGGTTTTATAAATTGTTATTATTGCCTTTTAATATAATGATGTAAACAGTTTTAAAAAAATTTCACTGTTTTTTCTCACTCTTTCTTGATACAATGTTTAGATATTATATGGTATTACACATAAAATTCTTTATCTATTATACTGCTGTTCTATAAAATTTTATCTTCCTTTTTAGTGCCATCTCCATGTAAGCAGGAACAGCATATCTTGCTTAATATGACACCTGTTAAAACAAATTACATTTTGAAAAATTACATTTTGGTAGGCTGTCTGGATATATTACCTTCCCATTAACCACTGAGATGGGTATGAGCCTTTGTATGCAATGGCAGGTATTTCTGATGCATTTCTTTAAAAGTTCAAATGTGTTGTTGTTATCATCTGTTCAGCCAACTTTGTATTTATAAGCTTTGTATTACAATCTGTGTATTACTAATTAGATGTACTAATATACAGGGTGTGTGAAAAATAACTAGGCATTAAAAGTTGGTAATAATGTCCATATTTCTAATACAAATTTATTAAAAACAAATTGTTAATGTACTTTATTACATAGAAAAATGAAAGCAAATCTTTAAATTTCAACGTAAGCACCGGTGGCATCAACCAGTTTCCTCAACTGTCTTCTGATGGAAGTTGTTTGGGATATTTCTGAGAACCTCTTGCAGCCAATGCCTGTACTATCGAGGTGGGAAATATGAAATATAAAAAGTAATTTTTGCCTAGTTACTTTTTACCCATCCTGTACATTTTATAATGAGCAATACAATTTGCAATAATACCATGTGTTCTGTATTCTGTGTTATAAATATTTTATTTTTATTGTTTTCTGTTTATCTCTTCATTATGTGTAAAGCTGCTTTGAAACAGTGCAATATTGTAAAAATGTGCTATGTAAATAAATTTGAATTGAATTATATCTAGTTTTAAACAAATGTAGTACATTTATTAATACTTTTAACGTTCCTGTCCGCAGCTTCTTCTACATCTAAGATCTACTCTAGGTTTTGTGTTTGGACATCTGCAAACAGACTAAACTGCAGTGCAGTTAATAAACAGGATTTTCATCAGTATTGTTAAGAGAACAGAAAGGTTGAGTCTCTCTAAAGGAGGAAATCAATAAGTGTTAAAAGGGAATATGTCTTCAGTACTGACATCTTTGACATGTCGTTTCTGTCTTTTGTCCTCCATGACATGACATCTTTGTGAGACAGACAGCAGGAGAGCAGGCAGGTCTCAATCGCAACTGGGAAAACTGTCACTTCACATCAGTGCCAGTTACAATGCTCACAACCTGAAGCATCACTCTCCAAACATGCAGTTAAATATTCCTTCAGGAATTTGGTCTCTGAGAGCAGCCGGCTGATATTGTGCTCAAATTGGCAGGCGGACCGTGTGAACCACAAGGCGAGTCTGAACAAAGTAACCTATCTCTCCTGGCCTCCTGGGAGCCACTTGACCAGCTTTCATCCACATAATTATAATAAATTTGACATTTCATAGATAATATTGATTTCTTTATTTTAGCATTTCACCGTAGGTGACAGTCCAGCGTCAAGAATGAAATTTCTATTGATCTTTCAGGCATTAATCCCTCATGTGTATGTGATCATTTTTATAAGACCTTTTACTGCGTATAAATCAATATTTCATATCTGCGGCTGTACCAGAGGAGATGTCATATTTGTAAACTGCGGCTTGACACCAACAATTCTTTTTTGTTCAGCTGCAACTGTGCAAGACTAGTCAATTTGAGAGGTTGCAGATAAGGGGGAGATATTGAAAGGAGAGAGAGCAGATAAATTCCTTCCGCTTATCCAAATAGACATAATTATTTCCAGTTTAATGGTGAAATAGTGTTTTTGGAGGGAATTAGAGAGAATGCCAGTGGGTGGTAACTGATGAATAATTAAAATGAATTGGTGAACTGCTTTGATTGATTAGCTCTCTATTGTACTGAGGAGTATTGACCACAACACAATTTTGACTGCTAATTTCTTTTTTTCGTTTTGCTCTTAGCAAATCTTACTGTATTTTTCATTGTCAAGATTTTCTGAAAGTATAAATGCAGTGCTACTTGTTGTTAATGTTCCAATGAATTTCTGATTTTCAACCTTAATTAAAAAAGTACAGTTATTGAAATGTCCAAAATGAAATTAAGTTAATCATTTACACACTCAAATATGTTGCATTGTGAAGTTGAGACAGAAGAACCACTGCTGCTCTGTGTCATTGTCATTAACCAGCTGGTGTAGTGCATTTTAAGGTGCAAAGTTTGAATATATGCAAGCGTGAATATTATTTAAAAACCTGGCATTTGCTTATTCAAAATGAAAGTCAATCCACATTAAGCACAAGCAAAACAAAAAAGATAGAGCTTTACGAATCTTAATATTGTGTTCAGCAAAATTAACTAACCTACATGCAATGACACTTCCCCACCATTCATTTGAAATCTTTCTCCTGTAAGATATTTCATTGTGAATCCAGAAGAAAATGCACAAGTGTTTGGAAGAAAATGCAATCACCTGAGCACAGCAGACACATGACCTTTTCCATTTTTTTCCAGAACATGTCCCTCTTCTCACAGCCATGGCTCCCCAAGAACCCACAGCAAAGGCCAGTCCATTAAGAGCATATGCTAATTTCACCATCTTTGCCTAATTGATGCTATTTTACCAAGTAAACAAGACTTCTGTCTACTCCAGATCTGTTTCTGCCAGTGAGGAAATCTCAGCAGCACTTTCCCTGTAATTTCTCCTTGGAGAATCTCTGCTATTGTTGGGCCATTATTGCAAATTATACGTTTTTTTCCATCTGAGACAGGAAGTGCTATTCTCCCATTTTTTTAAAAGGCCATGCTTCTTTTTATGTCTCTCTTTTTCTTTCACTGTTTTTCTTGCATTTCTCACTCACTCTGTCACATCAGGATGTGCTGGAGTGCGTATGTTAAAACAGAATGACGAGTGCTGCAAACGTGTGACACACAAAACCATGCCAATGTGTTTGCTGTTAACATTGATGCCCCTAAGCAGAACAGAGCAAAAACATACAGAGCAAAAACAGTGAGTAAATTATGTAGGCAGCATTATAGAACATTGTAGGTACACTCCCAAGGTGAATGTTGTTCCAAAAGTCTTATGACACCTCATTTTGGCCAAACTCTAAGGCAGCATTACATGTATCCTTGGAAAACACAACCCCAGAATGCATTGTGATGCATTCATAAGCTTGTTGAAAAAGTTCAGCCAGGATGAAGGACCAGTTGAGACAAAAGTAAAGATTTAAAAATAACAATTTTCATAAAAAGTTTCGGTTCATATACATTAATTTCTCTAAGATCACCTGTTCATATAATCCTAGAGTATACTAAACAGATATGAATACAAATATTTTTTATACTCTTATACTCCTTAATAATGAAGTTGTTGGGGTTGTGGTATAGTACTGAATAAACTCATTTACCTAATATTTGTAATGTGCTATGTATTTATCAGTTGTGAGATTAATCAAATGTGCTTTGTGTAGGTAGCATTTTTTTGGGGTGATGCACATGAGTGAACGCAGAGTGAGTAGCTGCTTATACAGATGTTTTTTTAATCAGTCAAATCATGATAGTTGGAAAATTGCCTTCAAAAGCAACAGTCTATAAAACAGTAGGCAGCTCACTAGAGTTTAGAACAGAGCTAGTGTCTTTCGCTCTGTCTCTTCCTGAGATCCATTTTTCATTTTTTTTAGCCGATGAGTGTATGTTCCAGTTTCTCTTCTCTAACAAAAAATCCATCTTTCCTGTCACTCTATAACATCCCCCTGTTCGGGATAATGCTGATGTATCTGCTGTCTGTAGACTTTTGGATATCCTGTTCCTCATATTGGAAAAAAGTTGAATGACCCGTCAAATGGTTCCCTTTTTACATCATTTTTCAATCAATCAAGCAGCCTCTGAAAATGCTTAGAACTAACATGTGTCCA
>JAZGTJ010015485.1:0-13340 GCA_036877575.1 Botia almorhae | reverse complement strand
CGAATTTCAAAAATTATAATGGCTTTTATAAAAGGTTTCCTAAACACTCTCTCTGTTTGCCACTGGTTAAGCTATTGGTTACGCCATTGGTTAACTGGGATGCCCAAACAAACAGAGCAATGTTTCGATAGTGCCAGAAAGTATTTACATACAGGAGGAATATAGGAGAAATATAGGTTGGTATTACCTATAGGCGGCATATAAGAAAAAGTAATTTAACACAAAAAATGCCACAGTTCCACTTTAGGAAGTGCACCACACTGTTAGCAAATAACAGTGATTTTTCAAATATGTCCATGTAAGGCCGTGTGTTTGCTAAAGCTGTTTTTTTTTAAATCATTTAGTCTCTTTTGCGGTTCATTGGCCAGCTGCTGGTTTGACAGAGCCAGACGATGAAGCCACTAATGATTTTTCAGTATGTTTTCTAGAACAAACACACACATATAGAGCATATAATGCTTCTTGCCTCAATTCTGTCAATCACGATGAAGGCTAATCAGGTCTTTGTGAAGTTATAATTATACGTGGCAAGAATCAGACAGGGCTGAATGCTCAGTCTCGTTGCCCTGCCGTATTTTCTTAAAAACATCGTCTCACAGGCCGCCCATAATGGGACATGAAAGGAAAACTAAAAGAGTTTTCCCTCGTTTATTAGAGATCAAACTGCAGACTTGGTCAGAGCTCAAGGCATCACAGGGCACATGCTCCAAATTCAAGGCCGCAATTCGATGTCATTATATTTTCCACAAAGACTGCACAAACACGGTCTTTTCCACTGTGTGTGTTTTTAAATATATATTTCCTCCTCAAATCTCTGTCTGCAACTCACAGAGGAAAAGGAGAGGAGGAAACCCGTGTTGTTTTCTGATAGCTGTCCGTCCTCTGCCTGTTTGTAATGATCTGTCCTTGAGGAGAATAAGAGAGTGTGTGTGTGTTTTCTCTACCTGATAACACTCCATCCTCTGACTCAGTATAATCGGCTCTGACTGGCAGGTCTTCCTGAATCGGTCGCCCCTGTCAAAAACACACAGATAAAACTGTCAATCAATCTGTTGCAAATACACACATCGTGTATCCCTGACAACCATTAAATCCATTTACAAAATCAGAGCACTGACCCGGAATTAGATAAGGACCCCTGGAGATATATTGTGGAATCCAACATTCCTGCTACAATAAGTCAGCATGAGTCTTTTTCCAAACGTATGACTAAGATGAGAAAAATAATACGGCTTTCATAATTAGGAAGCAAACATGCATTCCAGAGTGACTGGCTGTATAGAAGAATAAGGGAAGGAATCTTGTAGGAACATACATCCAGGTAACATGGAACGTTCTCAGAATGTTGGCTAAAGGTGTCTAAAACTTCTCTTAAAGTTATCAAAGAACATTCTTGCAGTAGCGTTAGTACTAGTAGTAGTATTAGTAGGCATGTTGTTCTTAGGTTGTTAGTGGAACATTTTAAAAATGTTACAGAATTTAAAAATGGTTGAATAACATGAATAGTGTCTTAAGATCTGGACATTTTGAACAATCATAGAACATTCAAAATACTTTCAAAATAAACATTTTGGAAATGTTAGGGAAACATTCTTACAACTTAAAATTGTTAGATGGCCATGTAGATGTAATAGATGTCAGGGATTGATGTAATCTTCTACATGAATGTAACGTTCTCAAATGTTCTGACATTCAGGGTTCTGCGTTCTACAAATGTTCCCAGTGGAGAACCTAATAGCTCAGATGTTCTTCTTTCAATGACTTAATGAACGTCTCAGTTACGTTTTATTAACGGATGAATTTTACATCTGACATCTCATTAAACTTCCTAATTAGAAATAACTGAATAAGACAAATGTTGACATACAGTAAGACTACATACAGAGTCTGTAGTTTATTATAATTTTCTGTTCAGAGGTTAAATTTTGTTAATTGTTTATTATTTATACAAAAAGTATTTTCACACATACATTAAAAGTTATTGACATTGTGCAAAAGTCATTGTGCAGACATATGCACACGCACACACACACACACACATTTAAATTTTCCATTTTTCAACATGCGTTTCCTTTTCCTGTGGCCTAGATAAAGGAGGTGTGGTTGGGTTGATATTGAAGGTTATCTGGATTTTCCACTGAACATCACAAAACATCTGAGCTAAAGTACGGCTACATTGAGTGTAGAGTTGTAGATCTTTTTAAAGTTATAGTTAAAGTTATACCTGTGTTATTCCTAATACTGTGACTGTATACTGTAATTCATAGTGCTTTACTAGTGATGTTTGCAGAGGAAAGATTCACTGTATTGCTTTTGATCATACAAAACACCTTAGCAACATACTCAAAGCACCATAACAATGCCCTGGCAACCATCCACAAAATACAGCACAGGCATAACTTGATGTTTGTGATAATGGTAGTTCACAACCTCACTTCATGATTATTATATGAGACAAACTATACAGGGCTTGATAACTTGATAAGTGTAGCATGGTTTGATCTGTGATCATGTTTCACATGAGCACACACACACACACACACTCATAAGCAGCATGCTAGAGTGTACAGAAAAGTGATAGCTCTCTATGGCATCCTTCCCCCCAATTCTTTAATTGACCGCACACATGTACACACACATACACACATCGTTTCACTGCATTTGAAGCAGGGATCGTAACTGACCTATCTTTGTGGGTGCCAGGTGTCTTAAACTAACATTACTTCAGTGTGAGCACTTTCATTAGTTACTGCTGTCATGCTGCCCTGATCTGTGTACAGTATGTGAATCCCCAGAAATTCTGCTGCTCGAGGTTACCCAGCTAACAGGGAACGTTTTCAGAACATTGTCTAATGTTATCTAAACGTTCTCTCGCTCTTATCAAAGAATGTTCTTGGAATAACATTAGTAGAACTTTTCTAATGTTATGCATCACAAATTCAGTGTTATTCTTAAGTAATCAGTGGAATGTTTTAAAATTGTTACAGAATGTAACATTTTAAACGTTTAGAAAACATTTAAAACATGTTTGATTCACGTTCTTATGATCAAGCAATAACGTTAATGTCTAAAAACTGGACGTTTTGAACATTCCTGGAACTTTCAAAATACATTTTTTAACATTTTTGTTACCTAATGGAAACGTTAGTGAAATGTTCTTACAACCCCAAAATATTCGCTGGGTGCTCATTCATAGCTCATGAGACATAATGGATTTCTCAGCGAAATATCAACTTAATCTCAAAACGTGTTTTGCCTTAGGACAAATAAAACCGGCACAAATGAAATCTGTGACATGCAGTGATAGAAAGACACAGTGGAATTTTTGGTGACATGTTTTAGAAGAAGATTCTAGTTTCATACAAGAAAGAACAACAAAAATGTCTATTTGACATGAGTTAAACTGGGGAGATGTGAAGGACAGGCCATGCACATGGAGGTCGTATCTAGAGAAGATCAATCTATCTGAAGGAGAGTCAGGAGGCTGAATTTATGGCAGTACTGATGTGGAGCAAGATACATTAGATATGTTGACACGCACTGCCTGGAGAGGTTGTATTTTGCATCCGTGATGCTGGATTTCAGCCAACCATAGTGCCGGGTGACAATATATTAAGGGTAGGTGGAGCCTTTGGAATTTGGGTATTTAGGCTTAATTTGGTTATTCAAGCATTATTATTAATCATGTTTAGGAATATTATAGTGATTTTGGGGTGGGTTATTTTAGTTTGGGCTAGTGAGCAACCTAGCCTAGTCACCATAAAGCAACCACCCAGAGCATCCTAGCAACTGAATAGCAACGCTCTGGCGTTTGACATGACTTATTAATCATGTTATATGAATAAAGCCTGGGATCTTCGATGACATCTTGGCATATTTATGATCAGTGCTGAGAGTTTAAACACAGAAACACAAACATGTGTTCCAGGTAATTCAGTTCACTTCATAATTTTAAAAGGCACCAAAATATGTAGTTTATATTATAATACAAACATGAACACAGTCAGATTTATCACACTATCAGAAAAATGTATCTGCCATTTAAACACACCGACATATTAACTACATACAGTGTTTAAATGTGGGAAAGTAGCTTCTTTGTTTACATCACAAACTGACGCTTGTAAAGTTTAAGTAGCTGTTTAATTAGCAGAATGTCGCAGGTGTTAAAGACTCTACTGACACAGACAGACACACACACACATTAACAAACGTTCTGAGTTTAAAAGCCTTTTGTTCCAGACTAAGACCTCAATTAATCTCAACAGATCAGGCTGGTCTTAACACAATCTTAACACAATTTAAAACACACTCCTAACTAAGTGAGAACATTCTCAAAACATTGCCTAACATTCCCTAAAGGTTCTTTTTAAAGTTAGTAAAATGTTTCAAAAACATTATTCTTAAATTGTTAGTGGAACGTTTTATAAACATTATGGAATTATACAATATACAAATTTAAATAACAACCATGCCATGATGTCCAAAAAACAGGATGTTTTGAATTTTCAAAACAACATTTGTAACGTTTTTGTTACGTAATGTGAGTCTTAGGGAAACATCCTTACAACATAAAATTGTATATATTAAGTCCCTTATCAGGCCATACTCCAATTCATCCAGTAAATAATATCAGTCTCTGTCTTTATATTTAAATAATTCTTGTGCAGTAGTATGTCGTTCATATATATTCTGATTAAGATTATAATCTGAATTAGTTTGCTCACGTAGAATTTGTGAGAAGGTAATTGCAAAACAACCTAAAGAGCACAACAGAATGTCAAGAATTTTCTTTTAAATATTTCAAAACGTTAGAATTCAAAACAAGGTTAATGCAGATCTTACTCATGTGCATTGTGCTCTTACCTCGGGTGGCCTAATGATGGACGGACGGGGAATATGCGGCCGTTTGGCATCCAGGATGGAGTTTCTATCCTCATCTTCTGAGTGGCCTTCTGAACTTGAACAGGAATTAAGCGTGTGCTGGTGCTCTAGGTCCAGTTCTGTGATGTTGCAGTTAGTCCCATTAGTTTTGTCCTGGATGGAGATGCAACTAAATGAAAGCTGGCTCTCAGTTCTGACTGGGCTTACTGGACCAGGCTGTGTGAGAATGGTTGTGCCCATGGTGAGATCAGACCCGTTTTTGGAGAGTTCCGAGTCCAGGTATGGAGCGGGCTCAGGAGACACCTCTGGAGGACCCCCAAAACAATACTGCAGTGCTGAGCACGGCAAACCATGCATATCGCCAGGAGTCAGAAGCGATTCCTTCTTAGGTAACAGAACAGCTTTCACGATCCAATCAGATCCTGTTGTTTTAGTTCAAAATTCCAATTTATGGATGAGATCCCCATGCACACACTCATCTCAGGATATCATCACAATCTGACACCCTTTCCATGCTTCCCTGCAAAAGATCCAGGATAAGATCCAGCTCCGACAACTTTCTGCTTGTTGGTGTGGAGACCCACGGATGCATCTATGAAACTTCCAAACACATCTCTATCAAAAGCTATTGCACGCACCGGTTTAACCAAATATCTTCTCAGTTGTTCTAACTTCCTGTAACCTGCTTGGTCTGAGAATGAATGTGAGGCTTTGCTACGGGTCGTGGGGGTGTCCGTAGTGTCCGGTTACCCGAGCAGGTACTCCCCCTGCCAAGGACACGGGGCATTGTCCTTGCGCAGTCCAGTGTGCCACGCAGAGGTGTTGGGTTCCAGGCCCTGGTAATCGATAGGGCCCTACAGCAGCTGAATTGTAATGGGTTATTCAGGGGAGCAAAAGAGTGAGAAAGCATTATCAGACTAATCAGAAACGCACACTAGACCAAACAAAAACATCTGGGTAAAAAAAACCTAGGGTCAGTTAGTCAGGGGTCACTAAATGTGAAATATTCATATGATAAGAGCATGAATTGCCTTTTGCCGAACGTCCGTCCTGGTCTGTGAAGCAGCCTGTCTAACAAGGTACAGGTTGTGGATTCTGTGTCTGCTGAAAAGACCGGCCTTAGTTAGATCACCATAAAATCCCTGGTCCAAACTAGTTACTAGTTTGCTGCTTGTTTTGCTGGTCAAGCAAGAAGAAACTTCTATTCACCAGAAAACACATGCTGCTCAGCTGCTATGATCTTTCTAATAAAGCTGGTTAACCCAGGAAGTCTTGCTAGTTAAGATAGTTAAACACTTATGTTACTGACCAGCTAGGCTGGGCTTTTCAGCAGCGATGCCTGATGTAAAATCCTTATGCATCTGCAAAAAAGACAATATTGAGGGCATGCAGACTTCCATTTGTTATAATTCAATATGACATGCATCAGCTCTATAGATGTAAATATAGATGGTCTAAAAATGTGTCTTGTTCTTTTGTTTTGACAGGTAAGGTATTAGCACTTGCTCATCACATTAACACAAGGTGGACAAATTGAACAATGCAGAGCAGCTGAATGAGGCCTTTTGTTTGCTAAAGTAAACAGAACTGCAGTTTCCACTCCACCACGAGTGTGATGAAGCGCCATATGCGCAGCAGAGAAACACGAGCTCTGTGTACTGCATGTGTTTGAGTTGTGATGTCAGCTTTCTTCATTTACATGCGGTTTAAATGTTTACTGTAGATAGAGCTCGTAGACGGCTGATTTCTTCAGAGAATATCTGCTAATTGGCTACACAAGTCCATTTTGTTTTAATCAATATTGATTTTTTTAATCAACACATTTTTAGTTATTAGTATTTCACATGGTAAAAATGTCTTGAAATTATAACCTGATAAATAAATGAATCCAACAAACGTTAGTGTTTGCTAGCATCTTACATGGAAAAACAATGTTTTGAGGTTCTAATCTGAGGTTAGTTCAACACTAGTTAGCACAAGTTAGCAACGTGCTCTTTAACGCAAATTGGTAAAAACTGCAAGTTTAGGGACGTGTTTTGTCACGTTGAAATAGCTCTCAAAAGAGCATTTGCGCCCTCTGTTGCTTTTTGACTGTAAATAAAAAACAAAGTATGTAGATTTAATTCGATTCAATGACGTCAGGACCGGTTTTCATTTGTAGTTGGTTGTAGTTTGTTAACTGCCTGATCTGAAAAACATATTGATGCGATATAAACCGCATCAAAGCAAGAAATACCGAAACTTTTCTTGCCAGTAGCCACTGGACAAAAATGCTGCAACGTTAAAATACACAAAATCTACATAACATTGATGCAAAAATAATATTTAACTGAAAACAATTTTATAGCAAATGTTATACATCAGAAATGATCGCACTTTAATTTAAAAGTGTGCAGTTTTATCCAGTAGGAGGCGATGTATGCAAATAAATGACCTCAAAATTAAAGGCGCAGTCAGAGCCTTTATAAGCTCTGTAATGTATTTATGAAGTAAACAGGTTTGTGTTTTAAAGGGCATCCAAGTTCGACTTGCTGATGGATGAATGAACATAAAACATGGAATTGCTCACAGGCACGTCAGTTTAGTATCTTTGACTTCAGGTCTGATAAAGCAAAGGACACCGAATCATGTGCTAACACTTTTTAATCATCACTTAAATAAAGATTCAGTAGAATATTAACTACAGGTCACGAAAGTTCCAACCAGATGTAAACTTAACAACAAAAGCAGAGAAAACATTACAAATGTAAGTGGGCAAAATGATGTAACAATGTAACAGAACTGTCCTTCATCTCCGATCAGAAAAACTGAGTTTCAGCACAAAGGAAATAATACATCCGAGCATGAAATATTGTACAAATAACAGGAGTCAGTGTTTTGAACTTTTCACAGAGTGAATCTAATACTAGTTACAGCAGTGGATCTCAACCTGTCTGACCCCCCCCCCCTCCAATGCCCGCAACAACATTAGAAGGCCCCTCCCACTCACAACTTCCAGACAATAAAACATTCCATAGCTTGGCGTAACTAGAAAGACATGTATTCATCATAAAATAACCAAACACTAAGAAATGTCTTGGTATTTAGTTCGCTTAATTTAATGCTTGTTTTAAGTCAACTCGAGGCCCTCTTGAGGGCCCCGGCCCTTCGTTTGAGAATCACTGTGTTACAGTGAGCATGTGTTTAATACTCTTCTAACACACCAAACGCTCTGAAAGCATGACGTCAGAGGAACATACTGTAGTGTATTAACAACAGCAGTTTAAATGAGCAATACCGCATCCTGTAATACTGCAGATGCATTAATACAAGTTATTGCTACTGAACGATCAGCACTTCATGGCCACAGAATACAGTTGGTGAAAGGAGGAAAAATTAACTAAAAACCTGAAACAATTCCAAGTTGCTTTCATTATTGTAAAATAGTACCAGTATAAACGTCATTTCTCGGTAATAAAGCATTGCCTTCAAACACCATTTACACAGTAGAAATACTGTAAATACTGTTAACAATATTACTTATTCTGGAAGTAATATTACTTATTTTGGAAGTAATATTACTTATTCTGGAAGTAATATTACTTATTCTGGAAGTAATATGGAGAGTTCGATTTATTCAAGACAGCTTTCATTTATTTTGATAAAGACTATTTTGGGGGGAAAAAATTTGGACAAACCGACCGAATTAAAGGAACTTTCTACATGCACAACAGGTTAAGCACATGCACACTGTCTGTGATATGCTGATTATAACCACATGACAGTCATGTTGACTCGTCCCTCAGAAATCAATACCGCAAATCTTCCAGGCGGTGTACAGCAGAAACATGCGGTTTTGCATTCTTGTTAAAGCGCTTCCATTAATTTGTCTTTACATAAATTTGTTGTTTGGGCTGTTAAATTCATTAAAATCTTTTTAACAGTGGAATTATTATTATCTGATTATGCTTTTTCAACCTAAATCTTGTGGGATTTGAAATACTTTTTTGTCAGACTGTTATGTCGCATTATTTCTGGCATTTAAAGTTACTTTGTTAACACGCTTTTGACAGAAGTTAATACATTGAATGTAACTGTACACATACGTGGTTAGTGAGCCATTTCATCATAGTCACATGTTAACACAAATAAAACCTAGGTTTTGTGGCTATGCTTTTAAAACAGTGTGCAATGCCTTGCTCCATAAACTTCTATTGTAAAACACATAACTGTAAATGTGATTTATTTTTACAAACAGAGTTAAACGGACCCCTGTAACTTTAATGCAAATAAAGTTAAATGTTTTATCTGTCTTGATTGATACCAAGAACATTAAAGGTATATGCGGAGGGGAAGGATGTCAGTACTTCAAATACTGTTACTGGACCCTATAGCACAATTAAGACAACACTATATAGGGTCCGGTACTGTATTGTGAAGGCAATATATGGTTCATGGCCATTAAACAGATTACAGAAGGAGCATCAAAATAGAACAGGCAAACAACGCACAGTTAAAATATTAGACACTGAAAAAATGTTTTTTAGAGATCACAAAATTAATTTAAAGCATGAAAGAGCAGTTCATTTTTTAGTGATCTATAGATTCTATAGGAGCCAGTGCAAGGTATAAAATTACTCAAAATCAAAGGCAGTGTACACAGCAAAAAAAAACAACACAACGTGAAAATAAAAATAAACACACGCACGTCGCTAACAGAACAATACTGAAGGAATGTGTGGCAGCCAGATTTTGGCTTCAGTAACCCTGCTCTGTGTAGAGACAACATAACAGTTAATATAGAAGTTTATAGGCTGTGATGTCACCCTACTGTAAATTAGATTAAAAAAACAGCAATTTCTCCGTCTCAGCACACCGTTCGTGTCCTAACCAATAGGAACACTGAAGCAAAACGTGGGAATACAGAGCCTGTTGTACTTTAGAGTCGACCCTACGCTATAGGCTGCTACATTTCCACCGTGAGATGATTGGTTAGTGTCATTCTGTGAGCACGCAGCTAAAACTTCCAGCAGGTGGCGTCCTGGGGAGAAATGACTTAGCATCCCCAACTTTCTGATGATATGATGCATATGTTATGATTTAACATATATATCGACACATCATGATATAAAATCTGGACTGACGCGAGAGAGACCTGGTGTGTCCGTGACTCAGTTCTGGTCTCTGGTTACAAAATGGTCACAGCTGTTCTGTGTAGATGTGAAGAACAGATTTATTTTTGGAGAGATGCATGTCAGCCCCATTACTGCTGTTTTAGCCTGTGGCACGGGTTCAACGCAGAAGTGCAAATTGGTTTTGAAGGCTAAAAGTCTGCTCTTCCTGTCCTAACGCTCTCTGCCACAAGGTGGCAGCCGCAGGTACAGGACATACAAGTTGTCATCATGGTCTCAAAAAAGCCACTTCCATGGGAAGTACAGTGGAGTCTAGTGCAGTTTTGGGTGAAGAGCCTGTCGGAGCTGATGGGGGCAGGTCTCAGCTGTGGTAGCTGGACACCGCTGCCTGTTTCTGGGAAAGACGCATCAGTTCTTCTCGGATGGCTTTGATGAGTGAGGCGGATGAGTGGCTTGGAGGGGAAGGTTCCTCCGGGGGGGCCGAGGGAGGGTAGCCCAGGCCAAGAGACTCCAGGTGGGCAGGAGCGGCAGATGTCTCCTTCAGGCCGTTTCTGGAGGTCTGCAACACAGAGATGGAGGTGTAGTCAGGAGAGCCAAGAACCTGAATCATGAAGTCATGGAAGATATAAAGAGGGACGGAAAGACAGAAGGAAGGAAGAACAGAAGAAAAAAATGAGGGGAAGAAAGAAAACAAAAACAGCTTCTGAGAGCTTAAAAGGCTGGGTAGAACGATAAAGACTAGGAAGACCAGAGGCAGAGAAGAATGTAAAATAAATCCAACTTGTGTTGGTGACGATTTCTTGAACAAAAGCAAAAGAATATTGCAGAGCACTTACATGGTCTCTGTTGTTAGCGAATTTGTTGTCGTCCTCATGATACGGGCCCCAGTTTAACCCGGGAGGCGGTCGACTCTCGTTTACACGACCCGTTAGACCAGCATGGGTGAAAGGGTGAAGCTGACCCCCTGTGAATGAACAGACACAGACAGACATACAGACACAGATTTACATTTCATTGCATTAGAATTCCTAGAATTGCTTCTGATTTACAATGAATCAGAATCAGGTTGTGAATCATGTGAGGACACACCTGTAGCTCCGCCCACTGGGCGTGGTCTGGAGGAAGATGACAGCTCATCCATGTGCGTCCCCCGGCCAGTGTACAGCGATTTAGACTGGAGCTGTTCAACAGGCAAAGGGTCACCTGGTGGCATGTAGCCAGACCCCAAACCTTGCCTGCAAACATAAAAATGTCACGCTGCATGCTCACGGCAACTTGAGTCTAAGCTGCAAGCGAGTGACGTCACACATAGACGCATTATAGTGATGAAACACACACCACTGTGGATTCCAAAAGGTACCCAAACATCTCACCGATCATTCAATATCGCAACTCACCTATGCAGTAAACCTTGCGCGGCGGCAGGAGGCAGACCTAATTCAGCATATCTCTGAAAGAAAAATGCAAAGGTCTTTGAGCCTAAAACGGGCTGGGAAATGTTTCACCTCCATGATCCTCAAAAACGGAACGCAAAACAGGCTTAATTTAATACATCACTAAATGTGAAACACACATTAGCAGCTGCCTGGGCGAGCACAACTGGAGCAGTTTTGTGCATCAGGGCTAAATAAACCCTGTGACCCAGAAAAGAGCGAAAGCTTTTAAATACCAGAGCTAGGAAAGCCATTTCAGGGACAGAAGACTGTTTCCAGCTTCATCACAGTAATAATAACTGGTTTTCACTCTTTCATCTTTTCCAGCAGCCCAGACGCTGGTTCTTCAAATATAGAAGTATTATCCAGCTAACAGGCTAATGTTCTCTAAAAGTTCTTTCAAAATGATAAAAAACCTTCCTGCAGTAATGCTAGTGTAACTTTTTTAACATAATATATCATATCAAAAACTTTATCTTAAGTTGTTAGTGGAACATTTTAAAAACGTTACAGAATTTAAAAAGTTTGAATAATGTTCTATAACCAAGCAATAATGTTAATACAACGTCTAAAAAAGAAGTTTTGTACATTCCTAGAACATTAAAAATAATACATTTAACGTTTTGTTACTTAATTGTGAACGTTAGGGAAACGTTCTCACAATCTAGAATTGTTCGCTGGGTATCCAGTTCATATATTACCTCAGCTGGCCTTTGCAATTCTCTTTAGCCCTTATATATAGAAATAATCCTTAAATTGACAAAAAATAAGCGTTGACAGATAAATCACTTCAGCTTCCACTCTGGGAAGTTCATTCCAGATTCCAGATTCATTCCAACCCAGAGCGTGAGGCCCTCTGATTCAATTCCAGTACATTCAGTGTGTGTTAATTACTTCGGTATGATTTTACCACACATCAAAACAGCTTGAAATCAAATCGACCTATTAAGGGATTGACTCAAACTACTGTCATCAGTAATGTCACATGACAAGTGTTTAACTCATTGCCTGTCACAGACGAGAGGAAATGACATCACACTGTATCTAGGAGACAGTAGCTGACCATCTGTTTTTATCGTGTGCTTTGTTTTAAATTAGACAAGCGTAGGTTCTGATTATTTCTCGGTGGCAAATTTGACAGGATGCGTTTAACAGACTGATCTAGAGTCAGATATGACACAGCACTTCTGAAAAGTAATAGCTGCACGGACACAAGCAAGTGTGATCTGTGCTTGGCATGCAAATCTGACTGCCATGATGTGAGTGTTTTGTGTGGTTTCCCAGTTAACAGTGAATGTTCTCAGAACACTGGCTAACATTCTCCAAATGTTCTCTCTCAGTTATTAAAAAGTGCTTTTCAGTACTGTTAAAAAGGGACAGAATTAAACAATGTCTGAATAACGTTCTTATAACTAAGAAATAATGTTACTACAATATCTAAAAAACTGGACTTTATATACGTTTGTATATACGGTGGTTGCTAGGGCATTGCTAGGTGGTTACTATCTGGCCCCAGAGGTCACCTCACCAGTCTGATAATCTGATCCTTAGATTCGGCTAAATCACTCAACAAGAATAAGTGTTACACGCTGCAGTGTGCACACCTAATAGTTCAGTGCACACTATCTCTGATCCTGAGATTTCCAAGCAGTACAGAAGATTAAGATCGTAACAGTGACAGTTTATCCTCATTCACTTCCGGGCCTAAGACACTCAAGGGCCACTAAGAGCTGATCTGTGAATCTGGTTTCAGCTGGTTTCAGGTTCAG
Source organism: Botia almorhae (assembly GCA_036877575.1). Classification (NCBI taxonomy): domain Eukaryota; kingdom Metazoa; phylum Chordata; class Actinopteri; order Cypriniformes; family Botiidae; genus Botia; species Botia almorhae. The sequence goes on along the minus strand of JAZGTJ010015485.1, from coordinate 143 downwards.
GTAGAGCTAGAGTCAGTTAGGCTGTTCCGGGGTCAGTATCTGTGGCAGTTTGACCCTGATGACTGGGGTTAAGGGGTATATGCGGTTGACAGATGGGGGTTTGAAGTGATTAGTGTAGAGATGTAATCCTGCTAAACCAGTGA
>JAZGTJ010015484.1:0-13340 GCA_036877575.1 Botia almorhae | reverse complement strand
ATTTAGTTACTTGCAGGCAGAGCATTTTTCGGCCGTGTAAGGGTCATTGAAACCTCTCCAGGTGCAACCCCAGAGCTGTAGCACCAACCATTCATCCCAAATCTGGTTGTCGGCTTGCTTTCCGCCTTTCATCGACTCCATCAGCCGGTCCCTGTGGCTGATACTCTCCCCCAACAAACCTAAATTAATCATAGACAATAAGACAATAAATTATTAGATGACTCAGAGGCTCTGGATAGAAAGCCAATTTGAATGATGAATGGCTCGAATCGATCGGTCTTATTGAAGCTCATTTAGGTCACGAATATCTGCTCGTCTTACTCAATAAACGAAACGTAACAAAAACTGCACCATCCTGCGCAATTATCCGCTGAGTGTTATTAGCTAATTAACTGCTTATTAGCTAATTAATCATTAATTGTGTCCTCCTAATGGACCCTGATTTCCTGTCCCACCTGGGACAGTGTACTGCCTTTTTAGGCCAATTGTTTTTATATGTGCATTGAATAAGATCATTTAATATCGCAACAAGCTTAAATTTAATTTAGTTAAATTGAACTAAATTAACTTAAAACTTAAATAAAGCCATGCTGTATGAACGTTCAAAAAAACATTTATAATACTTAATGGAAACGGTAGGGAAACGATCCTAAAATTGTCAGCTTCAGTATGAACCGGAATGCCGGTCAGGCCTCATCACCCAGCATCAGTTACCTTCCTGACCTCATCCTGGAGCTCTTTTATCCGGATGAAAAGCAGCAGGAAGAGAAGGACGGGCTGGTACTGCTCATGGTTTTAAAAATGAATTCAGTTCATCAACCGCATACACTCTAGTCTGCTGTGTTCAAAAGTCCACATCTTTGGTCATGTGGTCCATTCAATATCCGAGCGAATGCACTTCCAGACCGTAATTAAAAGCAGAGCGAGCCTGAGACGACAGAAGCACGCTTTGCCTCATTGATCCGGCGTTCCGTGTGCGGATGTCTCAATCTCTTCTCGTTAGTTTTCCCAAAGCACAGCTCTCAAAATGATCAACGAAGCCGGCATCTTTGTAAAACTGTGGCATGTCTTTATCCCGAAAATCCGGAATCCAAATATTGGGAGTATTTTTTACTCTTAAAGGTAATTCTTTAGGGAGCTGAATGGTGAAGGACAGTAATGAAAAATTCTGAATGCGTTCCGTACAGTAAGTGCTGAATGTACCAGCGGTAAGAGTGGGTACAGTCTGCTCTCATTATTTGTGTGTATGGAAGACAGGTGCATTAGACATGTTAGTTTTATGGGCCATGGTGTGCACATGACCACCAGAATGTCAATGAACACAATATTTACATTTTGGCATTTAGCTTTTATCCAAGGTGAAGAAAACAATGAAGCGATAAGGGTTTGGTGTTTGTACAATACCTCATCTCCTATATAGTCTCATATACACATGTGCATTTATGTACATGTATTACATTTAATCCCAATGATAACCCTAAACAAGCCTGTAATGCAACACCTAAAATATGCAGATTAATATACATTTATATAAAATAATCCAAAAGTCTGCAAGCCATAGTGGAAATGCTTATATTTTTGCATTATATTATCATATTAGCATCATTTTAAGTAGAAAGGTGGGTTAACAAATTAGCATTTTGAAAATGTTTTAGTATTTAGTATTTTTTTATAGTATAGATTAATTAGAATGTTAGATGTTAGATTAATGTTAGACAAATTAGATGTTTTGCTGTACTGGCAGCGTGAACTAGTCTCGGACTCCGCGAGTTCAAGCTTTGTACAAAACATGGTCCATGTTTTTCCAACAGGATTTGAGAATGTTCCGGACATGCGCTTGAAATGTGACCTATAAATAGATCAAAAACATCTGTTTTTTATTTCATCGTCAAATCGATGTGTTTATTCGCAGGATTAAATGACACACGATGCAGCTGATGTTGATTCTGTAGTTGGTGAAGATTACAGTACAGCTCTTGTGTCCCGTTTGAGTCAGCAGAACCCAATGAACCAATAAGCTTCGAGATTCATTTTCTCAAGGTATGATCTCATTATATACGTCCTTTCCTGTCTCTATCAGTCCTTTCACGCTGCTGTCTTTTAGCAATGTCCTTGATTTGTTTTCCCTCTCTCAGTTCTGTATCAGAGAAAGACAGACACACTGAAGTGGGTTTATAGTCCTCTGTCATCAGATATGAGGGGCTTGCATATAAACACATATGACACTTAATATCTCCTGTATCTGTTCTGTTAGTGTGTGTCCTCTCCAGATGACAGACAGCCGGAGAGATAAAGTGGATGATACAGTATATAGGGAGGTAATATAATGAAAGGTATCGGTGACAAACATAAAAAGACTACAAAACTACAAAGACATAAAAGTGATGAGATGGATCGGGTGAAGAAGAGGCTTGTATTCTTACTCAGACAGGTATACACACACTAACATAAACATACACACAGTTCTGGATCACACACACCTGAGTGTCTTATTTACCTCATGCAAATGCATCTGTCAGTATTCATCAGTATTTTGTCTTGTTTTAACAAAAAAAAAACACCTTCAGTCTTCTTGAAACAAGGTCAGATCAATAAAGAAGCAAAATTACATAAAATATTAAGACCTATTTTCTTATTTTTTATTAAAAACATTTATAAAGCTTAATGTATAAAACATTTTCGTACTCCACTGACAAGCCGTTTTTTTTGTTTAAATCTATTCGAATCATTGTAGTGAAACAAATTGAGGTTTATGCTTAAAAAATGGAGAAAATGGCATTTGACATTTGAAACACATATAAAAGCAAAGCTTATTATCTTACACAATTTTGCTCCTCAAATCTCATCTTGTTTTAATGACGTTTAGAGAAGTACATATTAAACATTTGTTGTGGTGTAAATGTCTCCAGTTAAACAAGAATAAAGACTGAGGTCAGGAAAACCATTGATGTGGAAAATCTTTCGCTCTCTCTCTTTTCTTGTTTTCACTTTTGTATCTACTCACTCAATCTCTCTTTCCCCTCTTCTGTCATTCCAGGTCTCATCTCGTTCCTCTTGTTCCCCAGACGCTCCTGGATGTCAACTGAGTTTCATTCTCTCCAGGTTTTCTTAAAGCGCAAGTGAGATCTTTGACTCTTTCCAGGAAAGATCAGTTCCCTCATAGTTCTCTCATAGTTTTTCTTCCCCAGTTTTACTTTAAGACCAAACAACCAGAGACATCTCTCTGAAAGCTGATCTACTTGCCTCTTTATGGTAACAAACCTCATCTTTCTCTCCCAAAATAAACTCTATCTCTATCTTTATCTCCTCTTTATCTTCACTCTGCCATCAAAACTGGTTTCATGGACTTTTTCTCTTTTTGTGTGTCAGCTGGTTCTGCGGTCTGCAATGCAGCTGCAGTATGAATTGCATTTTCCCATTTATAGACCCCAAAGCCATAATACAAGGAGTTAAGACACTTTCTGTGGTATACTTTAGTATCTGGTTAATTCTCTTAAAGCATTAGAGGGACAAATTCCATCCCAACATCATCATCTTTTATATAAAATATTAAATTAATATTCAGGTAATTAAACTACAATCTTAGTTTATTCTGTACTTTTTTGTTTCCAGTTGCCTATTAAAAATGACATTCCTTAAAAAGCAGGAAGTAAAACCATTTAGACTCTTTGTACAACATGGTAGAAAGACAAGTAAACTAGTAAACTCTCAATATATACTAACCAGCATTTGGTCCCAGACTAGCTAACCCCTATGAAGTGACAGCTAAATTTGTTGTTCCAGATTTTTGGTAACAGGGTTACAAAATTGAAACCCTCAAATAAATGAATAGAAAATAATATGGTACATACAATTTTAGGTGGAAGTTTACTTTTAGTGCCATTTTTTTAACAAAGTCTGCACAGCTCATGAGGTGTAATGCATGCATCAAAACATGCGAAATTTGAGACACCCGCTCAAACGTGCATCACTGACACTAAACACAACCAGCACTTTCAGCTGTGAAGTCACACTGGTGCCCTAAAGCTGTAACCATGGGAACCACTCTTTGTCAGTTTGCCAGAGCGATATGGCAAAGCATGGAGGTATCGGCAATGGTTACCATGGCAATATCCATATAAAAACAGTGATGGTCATTACAAGCTCCGCTTTTGTGTCTCCAGCGTAGGTCAAAGGTTAGAGGAAGGCAGAAGAATGGGTTTATTCAGGTATCATGTGGAGAGCTTCAGTGTTGTGGAAGCTACAGTAGCACACAGAACAGTTTTTCTAAGTTGGATATGCAACATTAGAAGAAACAGTGAATAACTAGCGCAGGGCATAAGGCATGGAGGGGTCCAGGGAAAAAGCAGCGCTCAGCCATGGGCTCTGTGTTTAATAAGACTTGAGACATGCCCTTGTATTCCAGCAGACTGTGACAGCGTTATTGGATGATTTGTATACCAGAGTCTGCCTGAGGGGTTTACTGTGAGCTGAGGCACTTTAAGTCTGGTCTTGATCAAACGTTTTCATTTATTAAAGAAAGCCAGCATGATAGCATTGTTTGTTTGGCAAATCTACTATGCCAGTGTTAAATCACCAAGTCAGTAATCTAAACGTCATAATTAATTCATTACTTTGTTTGATCTCCATTTACAAAACCAAACATAAGCATCTCTTTGTCTGGTTGTGATCTGCGCACAAGCCTCACATGCGATTTGCAGTTCTGATTGTTCTGATGCGATTTGCAGCATTCTGATTGGCCGCCTACCATAGACCGAAAAAGTGATGTAAATTTCAGGCAGAAGATGGGAGACTGGGAAAATAGCCAATCAGAGCTATCAATAACACTGAAAGGAACTCTGTTACGGCGCTAAAGTTGAACTTGACGTTTGTCTCTGTCCGTGGTGCTGAATCAGGTTGTAAACGCTATTTATCTGATGGGGGAAAAATCAAGAGTTCAGAACTGCCCGTCAGCCTTGATTCAGCACCACGGACAGAAACACAGCTGCCTTCTTCCACTGCATCAATAGCTGTCTTATCACCCCGGACACATCTTTGATATTTACTATGGCCACTGTCGCTATGGATACAGCTGTTGTGGAGATTGTAAAGGAGCTCAAAGAAATACAACGGTCTTAAAGATGTCAAAATTTACAATCAGCAGGTTCCATCAAAAGCCCCTCCGGAGCAGTGTTAGTAAATTTGGTATCATTTAAAGTATTGGGATATAAATGTAAATATTACAAAAATGAAAATGACAATATAATAAGCAGTTAATTATTAAATGCGTCTTCGCAATCTTTCCATTTAAGCTGCTTCTGACAGCTGTTGTATGAACGGGACAAATCTAGAGTCACTCCAATTAGCAAACGTGGTTTTCAGTTCCAGATACTGACTGTGTGAACAGCCTATTGGTGTTGAGAAGCAAAACGATCCATCACATAATCTCTGTCACATAATAGCTGTGTACTGTTTAACCTGATCAGAAAAGCTTTATTCGCATTTGGCTAACTCATTCTCTTGTTTAGACGGTTTGGGGTGGGTTGGGTGGGGGGTGGTGGTATAATCTGCACTCCTCCGCGCGCATTGTTAGATAGAGCGACACAACGCGAGGCGAGGCTGCATTCACCGGCCGGCTCGCCGGAAAACTACAACTTCTGAACCGGCTCTGTAATTGGGCAATTAAGTGTCGCATCGCCTACGTTTGTAAACCGTTTCTGTGGCGTTATCTCGTGTCTTCAGGGCAACAAAAGCCTTAACGCCTTGAATCTTGGCTTTACCGGTATAAGAAAATGACCACAAGTGACCGAGCTGGAGCTCCGCGGAGCCCGCACGCATTCTGCACCGCGGGTCGGTGTTGGAGATTCGTCGTGCTAGGCGCGGTGCTGAACTGAACCCGTAGGTTATCATGAATCAGTGACATCTCACAGATGATGGAATATACAAAACTGTATTTGTGTATTTTAAACTGTTTGCAAGAAGTGAGTCGTGCATGACCGGTCCACTGTTGACAATAAATCTAGACTGTAGAGTAAACGACATGTACTGGATCGATTCAGTGAAATGAACTTCGTCTAAAGACGCTTATGTGCCGCTTTTGAGATATTTAACGAGGAAACCGGTTCTGTTGGTGGGAACTGACCCTCGGATCCACGACGCATTGACGGTAATGCGCTTTACGGGTCTGACTCTGGCACACAACTGCAAAGACGTGAGTGGTAATATTGTTGTCATGCTCCGATGCTTGTTATGAATACAACATTAGGTAAAAAGTGGCCACAGTTGCCTCGTGTGCTTAACAATGTCGTTTTATGTTGCCTTTTCTGTTTTCACATAGCAGGAAAGTAAATGCATCCAACAACAAAGCGTTTGACCGAACGGAACCGATTTAATTTATCGCATCGCTTCGTGGAATCCAGCTGCGCGGGTTGAACGCTGATGCTCCGGATCTCTGCTGCTCGTTCCTCGCGCTGTTGCTGCATTTTAGGATGTTGCGACGAGTGTTGCACGACGGGCTCAGCACGTCTTTCCACAAACTGGGCCACTTTGTCGCCAATCACCCGGTGTTTTTCGCCTCCGCGCCCGTGCTGATCTCCATCCTCCTCGGCGCGAGCTTCAGCAGATACCGCATAGAGGAAAACGTAGAGTACCTGTTGGCTCCCAAGCACAGCCTGGCGAAGATCGAGGGAAACTTGGTGGATAGTTTGTTTCCCGTGAACAGGTCCAAACACACGCTGTACTCGGACTTGCAGACACCCGGGAGATACGGACGGGTCATCGTGACCTCGCGCAGGGGGAGCGTGTTGGACCCTCACCACGTTAATTCTGTACTGAAGGTGAGCAACATTTTACTGGCTTTGATGGCTTCGTTGCACAGCACCAACAAGTACGCGATTGTTGTCCAGGATCCACAAATACATATTTAGCTGCTTTACTGTTGTCTGCTTCCTGCTGCTTCTGAGATTAAACTCAGTATAATGTGCTTTGTTTTTAAAAAGATATCAGACTAAAATTTGCTCAGTTGCTAAATTTCAGTGGCTTCTCGTCGCTGAAAACCTGTAACACACATTTGATCGCCCAGTAAAGCACATTAGGATGACATTGTTACTTTTGGACTCTCAAGGATATTTACGTCACAGTTTAACAAATTTGACAGAAGGTTTGCAGTTTAAAAAATGGAATAAATTGGCAATTTACCTTTTCTATAGTAGTATCAGCATTTAAATTTATCCGTATCTCATTGTAGGTATGTTTATGCCATGAGATGACTGAAAATCAAAGAAAGCGTGTCTTCTCTCAGCACACTTTTTTGGATAGAAATATTCCAGGGACTGTGTGATTAAAAGTGTTCGTTTGTGGCCCTACATTATTATCCCATTTCTAAACCCAACTACAAACTTTACACCCCAGATTCACCAGCGTTTTAAATGCAATATGATGGTGGCAACTTTATGGTAGAAATCTTAACTTGGGGAGAGCAAAGTTCACCTTCGAGAGACGTTTTGCTAATAAACTCTGTTTTATAAGAGAAATAGTCCCATTTGGTACGTGCTACATTAAGACTCATTCTCTATGAAAATATAATTTAAATATAAATATAATAATAATATAATAATAATAGTAATTAATTAAGTATAATAATAAATATAATTTTCTAAAACTGAGGTAAGCCTGAGCTATGAGAAGTAGCTACATTTTTCTGATTTTTCTGATCTTCTTATGATTCACATGGTATTCTGTTCTCCAGAAATAGAAACCCTCTTTATATTCTCTGTGCATCATAACACAGCAGGTCTCTGTGTCACCTTGTACACTGTGTCAGTATACAGCAGCCTTTGGGAAAGCGTTTAACTCTCTTCAGTGCCGAGACATGAATTGATTGAGTCAAAAGCAGTGTGACAACTGTGTATGCCAAAATCTGACCTACAAAAACACAGTTCCCAAGATTTCAGATGATCCAGTCCAGTATATAAGAGCCGTCCGCCTGTTTACAGTGTCCATATAGGTCAGAGATTGTGGGCATGCAGATGTCATGCATCAAGGGGTAATTATCAATGAGAGACTTGATTGGTGTCTGACATTTCATTGCTCCTTGAGGAGGTGGGAGGAGTCAAATGACAGTGGCTTCCTGGTCTGACACATTCACGCTGATATTAACAGTGTGGAGAGAGAGACTGACCTCAGAGGACGATCAACCTTGTACTCGCAGGGGTCGCCAGGAAAGAAACTCATGAAGTTTCTCGTTTATGTTTTGTTAGTCTTACAGAGTATTTCTGCAGAAAACAGAACTCTTGGCCCACTCTTCCTGACAATGACATGCTTTCTTGTTGCCTGGCAACAAGTCAGTTGCAACTAAGTGCTTTAAAAGGTTGAAATAATTTGCGTACTCAGAGTTTCTAAACTCTCCATTTATCAGTCAGTTAGTTTTTTTACTGTAATATTTACTCTTTGTAACATTTAATGTGTCACTCAAGTCACATTTAATTTACAGCAAGTTGACAAAGATATTCTACACTGTAAAAAGGTTACATTTAATTGTAAAATATAATATATAATAAAAGATTACTTTTCTATCGATTCATTCAAATGTATCAATCACTTGTATTTATTATGATGTTTCTCTTTTCTTCTCTTCCCCCAATTATCACCCCACCCCTCCAACCAAAGCTACACAACACTATCACTCAGATCCAGGTCCCCATGCTGGGCTTCAACTACACCTTCGCCCACCTTTGCCTGCTGGATGAGAGCAAGAACTGCATTGTGGACGACATCCTGCGAGTTCTGGAGGAGATGCGGTCAGCACGGGCGTACAACAGGTCCGTCCCTCCTCTGCGTTACCCCATCACCAGACTCAAAGACGGCCGGGAGGCGTACATTGGGCACCAACTGGGTGGTGTCCTAACAAGTGGAGGGAGAGATGGGGTGCGTTCCGCTCGAGCCCTTCAGCTCACGTACTACCTGCAAGCGGTCAGTCCGCTTAACGAGGTGGTGGCGGCCCGTTGGGAGCTGCTTTTTTCCAGGGAGCTGGAAAACTTTGGAATGGCTCATCCGGAGCTCGGCCTGTATCCTTTTACTTCCTCCTCTCTGCAAAGGGATTTCCAGAGGACCAGCCGGGTATCAGAGCGACCGCTGCTCTTCAGCCTGGCCGTTTGTCTTTCACTGGCCATGCTTTGCTGCTCAATGCGGGACTGCGTGAGGACTAAACCCTGGCTGGGCCTGCTGGCTCTGGTGACCGTCAGCCTTGCTACGCTAACCTCTGCGGGCATCTTTAACCTCACGGGTGGAAAGTACAATTCAACATACCTTGGCATCCCTTTCGTTATGTTGGGTAAGAGTTTAATAACTCCTTTCTATCTTCACCAGAAAGGTGATTTTGGCTCAGTTTTGATCTAATTTAGCTTTTGGAACTCAGAATCTTTCCTGTCTAATCTCTAGTCATTGTTACTGTTTTTGTGTTTATTACATTCATTTGATGTTTTATTTACATTAGCATGTGTGACTGTTCGTATTCCTTCCCAGCCAACAGGGAACGTTCTCAGAATGTTGGCTGAGGTTCTCTAAGTTTTCTCAGTTGTCAACAATGTTCTTACAGTGATAAGTAAGTAGAACTTTTTATAATTTTATACTTCATATATATCAAAAACTTTCCTCTTAAGTTGTTAGTGGAACATTTAAAAAATGTTACAGAATTTTAAAAAATGTTTTGAATAGTGTTCTTATTAACTGAACAATATTGTAAAACAATGCGACGTCTTAAAAACGGTACATTTTGAACCTTCCTAGAACGTTCAAAATGTTTTTAACATTTTTGTTAATAATGGAAACATTAAAAAACGTTCTTTAAAGTTAGCTCCAAAGTTGTTAGCTGGGTAGGGCTCAGAACTGTCAGGGTATTGACCGACCGTCTCTCCTGCGCACTGCGCTCAAGGTGTGTCATTAAAAATGGAACACTTTACATCAAAGGAATTCCTAATAGAATCCAACAGACAGACTTAAAAGGAATTCCATTCTCGTCTTTTATATTCCGTCTCTGAGTCCTTCAGGATGAATCAGCGTCGCGCTTGCAGAACAGATTCACGCGCTAGCAGATTTCTTGCGACTAATTACGAACACACATGCGCGTATCCTGAAGGTTCACGAGCATCTCTGTTGCGTTCTGTCGCTCTGTTTGGCCGTCCCTCACACACAGTAATTAGTGTCGTGTGTGGGAGGAGGTTTCTGTTGACTGGAACGCTAAGGGAAAATAACAGGCTGGGTGGGAAAGATAGTGTATCAAGAGGACAAAAATGCAGAAATTATGTAAAGAAAATTGCATAATGCAGATTTTAATGCGTGTTTGTGTTTAGATTGACCCACGTGCCACCCGCTGCACAAAATAACCATTGTGTTTCTATTTCAATACACTGATGTCTGTCCTTGTCATTAAGCTTTTACCCAACAATTTTGGGTTGTAAGAATGTTTCCCTAACGTTTCCAACAAACGTAAGTAACGAAATCATTAAAAATGTTATTTTGAACATTTTAGGAATGTTCAAAGCATCCAATTTTTTTAGACGATGTATTAACATTAACGCTTGGTTATTCAACCATTTCTTAACTCCACTAACAACTCAACAATATTGTTTTGGATATATATGATATATAACATTATAAAGTTATATATCGTTTTTTGATAACTTCGAGAGAACCTTTAGAGAATGATAGCCAATGTTCTGAAAATGTTCTCTGTTAGATCAGTCCCATCCGTGCCACCTGTGTCGGTCTTCGAACTCTCTCCACACTACATCTTCTGCAGCTCTTCAAAACAGTTTCAAAACATTGCGGAAGCAGCCCACTGTTGTTGCTTATAGCTTATGCAGGCTACTCCTACAAACCTCAGTGGAGTTCAGATTACATTATTCCATTACAGCATTACCGATGTCTGACAAAACAAGAGACCTTATCTCTCTGTAAGCCACCGGCCTCTTATTTAAAACAAATTCCATTACAGTTACATTAGCCGTCAGCTTGAGTCATGTGACAAACCTCTGATGATGACGGAAGGATGAAGGGCGAAGATAGCGTAGATCATAATTATTAAGATTGATATCATGTTTATGAGGAGAGAAACACTATTGTGTCAAGGAAACGCTTGTTCACGTAGCGTCTTCTTATTCTCGTAACAATGTTTTGATCGTTTAACTGTTCTATTCTTTAAATAGCTGTAATTAGCTTCGAAAAAAGTAAAAACAAAAGACCGAACTATTTAAAGACTGAAAGTCACAAGTGAAACGGTTCTTCTACTGAAGAGGCAGCTTGTACAAATAAATAAAATGTTAAGGCTGTACAATAGGGCTCTATTTATTAACATTAGATGCGTTAGCTAGCATGCTAGTTCATTGTGCATATGCTAACTAACGCAAACAGGTGCAACAACGTAAGGTGTATTAGTAAATGTTGCAGTTAACATAAACGAAGATTAATAAATGCTGTAGAAGTATTGTTTATTAGTAGTTCATATTCACTGATGATGATAAATGAAACCGTATTGTACAATATTACCAATAAAATACAGAGGAGGGAAACAGCACAAGAAAGAAAATAACAGTCTCTGTTTTACAGCTTTTTGTGATCGTGCTGTTTAGCAGCAACCACCTCCTTCTGCCTATTTATTCAATTTGTTACCTCTAACCCTGCCCAAAATCATTCACACTCAGGTCTAATCAGGGAGGCCATGACCTCAGGTCAGCACTGTCTGGCAACCCTGTTGACTATTGTGCCGGGCACAGTTCCCAGGTCAGTGTAGGAGGCAGTTGTGATGACATCGGACTGAGGGAACCTCCGTCACGAATGATGAGTCACTGACGCCGTGGCAACCCTGTAGGTGAGCCATCTGCTCGCTCGGCCTGCACGAGAGAGTCATGTCGACAGAGAGGAAGAAACAAGTAAAAAGAGCAAAAAATGTGTTAAGCGCTCACTCATACATTTAAAGCTGCAATCTGTGACGTTTTTTTGAGCGAGTACATAACAAATCAGTGTTTAAAACGTTCTCCTTGCGTTACCTTACGTTCAGACTTTACGTTCGGTCAAATGACCCCAGTTCCCCTTATGTCAACCTTTAAAAATAGCCTGACCCAGTTTGTCATGGGCTTGGACTACTGAGGAGTCCCAAGGCTGCATGAGCTGTCAGCTTGCCTCACATCCATAAGGCTTTCTCTTGTCCTAAGATAAATTTTACATGACGCGTGGCCATCGTGTGTGAGCATGACTGAGATTTATTTAGCTACAAACTCATCAGCCGTGTGATGGAGGGGACAGTAGACTACAGTTAGAGCACACTGTAAATAAAGGTGGTGTTGGCCAAGATCTTGCTCGGCTTTTAAGACTGTCTCTTTATTTTGATGTATTTTAAGGTTAATTAGATTGATGATGCATTTAATCTGCTCATGGAAACATGACGTTTTCCTGTAGGCTGAAGTAAAATATATGATTTTATTTGATCAATTTGATTAGAAATGGATTTTGTTAGATTTTTCTTTACAGCAACCTTTTCCCCTGCTGCATTTTTGACTACAGTAACCGTTTATGTCAAATTATTCCAAGCAACAGTGTGAAAAGGCCATCCCAGTTAACAATTTTAGGAACATTTACCTAACGTTTCCATTAGGTAACACAAACGTTAAAGGTGTTTATTTTTAATTTTGAAAGTTCTAGGAATGTTCAAAACATTATTGTTTGGTTATAAGTTTATTTTTAACATGATTAAATTTGGCATGTTCTAAGAACATTGTTGCTTGATTATAAGAACCTTATTCAAACTTTTTAAATTCCGTAAACGTTTTTAAAACGTTCAACTAACAACTTAAAAATAATGTTTTTGATGTATATGATATATAACGTTACGAAAACGCTCTAACCTTATTCCAAAAATGTTTTTGATAACTTGGAGAGAACTTTTGAAGGAGTTAGCCGACGTTCTGATAAAGTTCCCTGTTAGCTGGGATCCTGTTGAGCATTTTTTCATTTCTGTTTCACCAGTCACTGAACAGGATTATTTCCTCTCTTCATCTTTTTCAGGTCATGGCTTGTTTGGCACATTTGAAATGCTGTCGTCCTGGCGACGCACACGTGAGGACCAGCACGTGAAGGAGCGCGTTGCTGCCGTGTTCTCAGACTGTATGCTGCCGTTCACAGCCAGCACAGCCTTGCACGTGGTCACGTTCGGCATCGGGGCGAGTCCGTTCACAAACATTGAGGCTGTGCGTCTCTTCTGCCGAAACGCTTGTGTCTCAGTGCTCTTCAACTACCTCTACATCCTCACCTTCTACGGTTCCAACCTCGTGTTTGCCGGCTACCTGGAAAACAACTACCGCCACAGT
>JAZGTJ010015483.1:0-13342 GCA_036877575.1 Botia almorhae | reverse complement strand
CGTGTGCGCGCTTTGCCTTCCTGATACCCCTGGACAGTTTGGCCCTCGCTGTTCTTAGGGCCGCTCTGTCACCTGCTCTGAAAGCGGAGTCTCGGGTCCTCAACAGCGCATGCACCTCTGCAGTCATCCACGTTTTCTGGTTGGAGCGTGTGGTGATGGTCTTGGAGAAGGTGACATCATCAATACACTTGCTGATGTAGCAGGTCACTGATGTCGCGTATTCCTCCAAGTTGGTGAAGTCGCCGTCAGTTGCCTCTTCCCTGAACATGACACAGTCAGTGTGTTAAAAGCAGTCCTAAAGAGCAGAGATGGCTCCTGCTGGCCAGGTTTTCACCTGCTTCAGAACCGGTTTCGAGCGTCTGACTAGCGGCCTGTATGCTGGGATTAACATGACAGATATGTGGTCTGTGTAGCCGAGGTGGGTGCGGGGCTCCGCACGGTACGCGCCGGGTATGTTTGTGTAAACAAGATCCAGCACATTTTTCCCTCTCGTTGCAAAGTCCACATATTGATGGAATTTAGGAAGCACTGACTTGAGATTTGCATGATTGAAATCTCTAGGAACAATAAACAGTCCGTCTGGGAGTTCTGCAGCTCACAAATAGCCCCATACAGTTCACAGAGCGCGTCTTTTACATTCGCGCTGGGCGGAATGTATACAGCGATAATGAGAACAGTTGGCGTCCTCAATGGCGGCGTCCGGAACTCTGTCTGTGAGCCACGTCTCTGTGAAAACAAAGACGCAGCAGTCTCTGAACTCACACCGCGTTGTTTGCTGGAGTCGGATGTAATCCAGTTTATTGTCCAGAGAGCAGACATTGGAGAGTAGGATTAACGGGAGAGCTGGCCGGCTAGTGTTTGTTTTTAGCCTAGCACGGACCCCCGCCCTCTTGCCGCGCTTTCGCTTTCTCGCGCACCGCTTGCGAGGTCCCCTCCCCCGGTCATCAGCATCAGGCAGGAGGCCTGGTCCCCACAGCAAGCCGAGATCGCGTAGCTTCTCCAGCAGATCATTATGCAGAGTGGCTGTAGTGTATTTTCTGCATTTCGTGAGTATGTTGCGGTTGTATACACGAACACCGGTAGCATCGATGTCCAGGCGCCGTTGAATGTTTACTAAAACAAACAAAAAGCACCATTTTGTATCCGGAGCGGCCGCTGCGCACTACTGTCGCGCCGCCATCTTGGATTCCAAAAAATTCGTTTTGGGATTTAATGAAAAACTAATTTTACCAATATAAGACATCAAAAGTAACATCAAAAGACACTGACTCTGGAGAATAGTCTATAGGATTCAAAGCGTTTATTGTCATATGCACAGTGAGGAAACAGGTTTTCCTGTACAATGAAATTCTTATGCCAGGACAGTTATATAAAAGTAAAGTAGGAAAAATATAAAATAAGGCACACATAATAATAATAAACTCTGAAATATAGAAATATGGACTACACATGCAAATGGAAAAGTAGCAGCGATTTGACTTGAAGTCATGTGCAAAATGAATATGAAAAAATAGCAGTTATATTTAGGGTTGCATGGTACTACGGTAGTATCGCGATACTAAGGGTCCAAAATACTCACGGTGCCACTGTATTTTTTTAAACGGTAGTATCATCATTGCAGTTCTACTGTAAGTAATGTTGTATGTGGCTTGTGGTGCAGTTGCTAAAATGTTCAAACACTTGTGCCTGCAAATAAATAATACAGCGTCTTTTTTTGTTCTATTGTCTTTCTGCATGCCCTTGAAGTGCTCAAAATACTGTGCAGAAATCGTGCCTTATATGCCATATATGCGTTTTCTGATCCTTTAGTTCAAACACGCATCTGATTTAGTTAGTTTTTAATTTGCAATTGTCTGTTCCTGTGAATACAATGAATTTACATACAACGGTTGACCCCGACAGTCTCTTAAAAAAGAGCAACTCACATAGTGAAATATGGAATTACTTCGGATTTTTCCCTGATGAGAGTGGAAAACCTATTGATGATGGCAAACCAATCTGCCGTTAATGCCAACAGATTCTGAGAACAATTTGGTCTGTTTTCATTTATATCTTCGTATTTCTGAAAATTGCTTCATTTCGTAGATTTGAATTAAGAATTAATACAATATCGCATGGTATCGCGATACTACTTGGTATCGTGATACTTCAGCTGGTATAGTATCGTAACGTGTTTATGGTATCGTGACAACCCTAGTTATATTACAGGTACGCAGTTTAGATGCATATAAATAGAGATGATGGAAAACCCTCCAGCTACCTAATTAAAAGTCTTATGGCTGAGGGAAAAAAAAGAGTCCCTCAATCTTGTAGTCCTGCATTTTACACTCCTGTACCTCCGTCCTGAGGGTAGGAGTGTGAACAGTCCATGTTGTGTGTGGGTGGGGTCCTTAAGGATGGAGGCAGTTCTCCTGTGGATTTTGCGCTGGTAAATTGTCTGCAGAGAGAGCAGTGGAATCCTGGTACTTTGCAGCTTTGTACTCTGTCTCGTTGCCTGATTTAAATGCAAGAGATCGAGCATGCAGCATGTGCTGTACCTGACTATTTATCCAGGGCTTCTGATTGGGGAACTTCCCAACTTGTATGGTGGGTACGATGTTTTCAACACAACTGCTGATGTACCCAGTCACATATTCAGCATAATCCTGTACACTGTCTTACAGTCTTTATCTGTAATCCGGATACAGGAACAAATCCAAAGCGACTTACATTGCATTATACTACACATTGATCACTATACATTGAGTATGTGCAATCCCTGGGATCGAACCCATGACCTTGCCGTTGTTAACGCCATGCTCTAACCACTGAGCTACAGAAAATTACAGCAGTAAATTCCCTCGGTAGCTCCACATCTGGTGAATAGTCTGTATGTCTCCACACCACGAGTTGTTGATAAACACACACAATCCGGTCTGCTGCAATCCGGTCTCCTCTGTTTATGGAGTGAGTCTGAACGGAGGATTTCAGTACTTTGTCTGAAAGACAGGTCTCAGTGAAAATCAAAGCGTAGCATTCTCTTATTTCCCGTTGAGATGTAATCCTAGCTCTTAGCTTATCCAGTTTGTTTTCCAGAGACCGTACGTTAGCTAACAAGAGACTAGAAAGTAGTGGCCGGCTAACACAAGCTTTTAGCCTAGCATGTAACCCTCCCCTCTTGCTTTGCTTGCGTCGCCGTTTCCGGAGCGCTATCCTTGGGTCAGCCAACTTACTTGATGTTGGTGCTTCAGGGCCTTCCTGGGTGTTGTGGCAGTGGCTGTGGGAGTGGGTGCTGAGTTGTAACTTTGGAGGTATAAAACTAGTAAATTCAACTGGCTGGCTGAATTGGCAATGTCCAGTAACGTCTGTCTGTCGTATGTTAGAATCGCATGACATTTGTGAAATGTAGCATAAATGAGAAACAAACAAAAAAGAAAGAAAAGACTTCATTTACGAGCGGAGCGAGCAAACACATCTGCCTCTGGGGCGCCACGTTGATCAGCGGAGGAGTACCTGAAGGGATTGAACCAATAACAACTGCAAATTTCTTTTGAGTACCTGCCACTTTACAATAAGACAGTAATTCATCATAAGAAAGTGTTCCTTCTTTATTATATAACTAACCAATTTAATGTCGTTGTCAAATCAGTTTTTAAAAAAGACATGTATGTTTACAAAGATCTTCAGCTTATTACTAAGACATACGTTTTGCTACAAATTTCGTCTAACATTGACGTAGGCTAAATAAAGTAACCTCAGTATGTTGATTTACAGAATTTGAGCTAATAAAATGTGTTTGCGGCAAGCCGTTTATATGCAGTTTGCGCAGTCTGCAAATTATTAAATGCTAACGCAAGCCTACTCATGTAATGTTATCATTTGTTCATAATCAAGTTTATAGTTAGCAGGTATTAGTACAGCCAAGTTGCTGCCGGTCAGTGCAAAAGAACAAGGAGCCCCAAAAACTACAGGTTGCTCAATGTTCTGAAAATGTAGCCCTAACATACTCTAGTCCCTACTCACTGAAAAAACATTTATTAAAGGTATTTGTGCTCACAATTTGTTATTGTGTCCTATGACATTTATTGTCGTATTTCAGATGTTCTCCACTTTAGTTTCAGACATAACTTAAACATAATAAAATTGCAAAACATCTTCAAAATGGTCACTGTGGGAAATAGATATTATCAGTTTCGACATGCATACTTCACAGGAACATACTCCCGCACATTATTTTAAAAGGACCTTCATCCCGCCGTATTATTTTTACCCATGCTGTCGGGAAACTGATATAAGAGTGTCGCTGTTTAGAATTACAGCAGCCTGGTACGGTGCATTAACACCGGCGGAAAAATTCAGCCATTAGTTTTGCCTGCACAACGATGGTACTTGAAGAAGCGATACACTGCTTCACTTACCGGAAGCAGGAAGTGTGATAAAGGTCTATTACCACGAGAGGATGACGCTACACTTTTTTTAATTTAATAAACCAAATACGTGATGCATCAATTAATTGATAAATAAAATTATGTGATAAGAAATTATGAAAAAAATGCTTAAATGCACGGAGGAGTTGAATTTTAATATGTGTGATTGTTAACGATAACAACGTTGTCTAGGCAACAGCAGACACTTCCGCTATGCGTTAGTATGTCCCAGTACTTGCATACTATTTAGCTACACACTAAAAACAGTACATACTTGTAGGGTATAATATAAGTAGGAGGATTTGGGCGCAGCGTTGCATTTTACGTTTACTGTGGTTTAAAATATATGCACTTATGGAACATCTTGCGTTATTTACAACAAAGCACAGCACGCCTAAATCACGAGACAGCTTTGTTATCGCAGGCGGCTGATCCTATTAGACGGGAAAGTCTGTCCGTCTTTAACACACTTATTTTACTCCTCTGACTGCTTCCCATGAGGCGCATTTTGTCTTAAAATGTAATTACAAGCTGGGTGGCACGGACTTTGCCCATGGTGGCCGCAGCCACCCCCTGGCTCCGCCCTTGGAAGTTGCAAAGAGTTTGTTCAAATTGAGGAAAAATTGCCTAGTTTTATTTTAAACATGAATAATGCACCAAGGAGGACAAAACTCACTCCCATATGTCTTTAAGGAAAATGATAGATCATACAAAAATGACAATAAGACAGTAAGTGTGGTAAAGCTGCATTGATTGCATTACAATGTGTGCAGCTGCAGCATTTGAAGCAGTGCTCTTCATCTGAGCTCAGGTCTGGCAGACAGAGAGAAGAAAAGTGCCTCTGCAGACTGACTTAGTGAATCTGTCAAGCACCCAAATGGCCAGCCAAATAACCCAAAGGAAATAAATGGTGAAGTTTGATACTTCTTTGTTAAAGGCAAATATTTGGACGGCGACGTCGCAAAGATGGTCGTTTATGGTAGTCTGCGAAAAGTTGAATATTTCGCGGGGCTTCTTCTGCTGGCTTTGGCGGGGTTTGGGGTCTTCATGCATGAAGTCACGGCTTTTCCTGCCTGGAGATTTGAGGTATGTTGTTAGTTTTTCATTAGGAAAAAGAAAAGTTTTCATTTAACTTTCTTTTTGTGCATAACTACAGAGAATCGCGTGAGAAATGCGTCAAAGCATCTCAGGGTCAGCGTGCATGATGTGATATTAATTGATAGGTATAAACCGTGTTGCCAACTATTTTAAATGGAAAAGAACTAAAACCTGATTAAAAGTCGCTAAATATTGCCAGGTGACGCATTAATTTGCATATTAATGATGTCAAGGATGTATCGTATTTTGTGTAACGTCGGCAGCTGTTTCATTTACTTTTAGCAGACGCTTTTATTCAAAGTGATTTAGGTGAGGAAAACTCTGCTTCAGTCCTGCCCTCTGTGCTCACAGACTGTATTTAATACAGCCGAATGCTCAAAAAGGCTGTTTTCGTTTACATATTTCTGTTTCTGCCATTAGACACTGGAACCAGTATGAAATATAGTGACTGAACGCGACCCTTTAACTACATACTAACCAATAGTCATTTAGCAATTACATAGCTGCTGCTATGCTAAAATCCAGATTTACAAATCTGACTACAGATATTTACATTTTAAACGATCATTAAAGAGTAAGAAGTGTCTTATTTGTTTACTTTATACGGCGCTGCCTCCTTTGGGAATAAAACTACGTGCACTACATTCTACTGAAAGAAGCTAAGATATATCTTAAAAAGTCCCTAGATTTGTCGCTAGTTTCCAAAAATGTCGCTAAATCTGGTCGCTAAATCTGGTCGCTAGAGTCGGCAAGTTGGCACCACTGGCTATAAACAGTGCTTGAATGGACAAAAGTCCTGATCTGTTGAAGTCTGTTGCCCCTATTTACGCTTTGTTTAGCGTTCCCCATAGTGGTCGCGTTACATGCATTTAACAACAAACAGTAGACATAAGAAAAAACAATATTAAAACAGTGCAGAAATAAAAAAACACATTAAAAATAAAATTATTAATTAAACACTATTAATAAAAGCAATAACAATAATAATAAATATAGCTGCAAGCAGCAATGACGGGGTCAAGCCCATGAGTGGCACTGTGGTAAGCATTTGATGCTTGAGCAGTGATATTAAGAAAAATAAGATGAGAAAAACAGTTAAGAAAACATGGGTAAAACCCATTACAGCACAATAAATTGATTTGCAGAGTTTTGCCAGTAGGTGGAGCTGTCGCCAATTTTGTTTTAATGTGATCAGGATGTTGTGACAATGACACCTACAAAGTCAATGCACAAAGATTTTGTAAAACACAGCCTGATTTCCATTCTAAATGAATTTCATACATTTCATAACGTTTTGTTGTGTCTCTAGATGCTACATACCAAATTTCATGCGAATCGGATCAACGCTGTGGAAGGATTTAAAAAAAGTAGGTTTTCAATCAAATTTAAAATGGAGGACAGATTTGGTATCATAGGACTCGGCTTGACCCAAAAAATATAAAGAGAGGTTCTTCAGTTGCATGACAATGTGTTGTTTTAGTCATGTGTTAAAAGCATTTTCGTAAATGTTATCTTTTGACCACTAGGCGACACTGGCCCCAAACTTTACAGGTTACCCCAGAATATAGTGATGATGAAATATACCAAGTTTCCTAATCATGCGAAATTGCATATCCAGCATCATGTGTGCTCACCCTCAAATTCATTGATGTGCTATATGAGAACAGGCAGATTAAAAATCTTTTAATAACTTTTTGTCCTCAGTGTCTCTAGATGTTACATACCAAAATTAAAACAAATAGGACAAATGGCAGAATAGGAGTTCTGAAAATAGGTTTTATATGATTGAAAATGACATCATAGGGTGAAATTGTCATGAGCCAAATTAACGTGAATGACACTTGAACCATTGGTGATGCTAGAGAGTTTGAGTGGAGACTCCAAATTTGCTATGGTGACATTTTAGACTGTCCTCTATCTGTGTGTCAAATTTCATAACTTTCCTATGTACGGTTCTATGGGCTGCCATAGTCTCAAGCCAGTGGTTCTCAAATTGGGGGCCACCAGATGGTGCTAGTAAAACCTTTACCTGTATGCAATCAGGATTGTCCTTTGTAAAATATTATGTATATCAATAATAAAATATTTTTATTATATGTATTTTTAATATTCAACATCAGAAATAAGGCTACAAAGAGAATTGATGTTCTGCCATTGTATAAAATCATTTGTTTTTGGTATAATCCAAAATTCTTAAAGTTAAATCGTATTTGAAATTGCATCGGAAGTGGCATTTACATGTGTTTACACTGCTGGACATTCAATCTAATTTAAACTTTGTTTCTGAAACAACTCTGAAAATAGTACTTAATGTAATTAAGTACATTACTTAGTGTAATGTAATGTTTGAAAGAGATAAACGGGCCAAAATATCTGCCGCGCCGCCCGGCAGTATTCAGCGCGCACCGCTCAATGTGTGACGCTCCGCTCAATATTCCGCTCTATGAATGTGCGTTCCGAAAGTCTGCGCGACAGAAAATGTCTATTTAATACGTTTTATTTCTTATCATAATTTCATTTTAATTATTCCATTTTAAATAAATCCTTCTGATTGTGTTTGTGTGTAAATGGGGGTGGTGGGGGATTTTTTTTATTCTGCAAAAGGGGGGCCCGGCAGAAAAAGCTTGGAAACTACTGCACTAAGCAGTGCCCAACGCGGCCATAACACCCGTTGGATTTTCATTTATTCGTCATGTCAGAACTCTGGTAAGAGCAAAGGTGGAGGTGGATGATTAACACTGCCACTGATGTTGCAGTTTTATCTACAGTGCGCCCCTTCTACCTCCCGCGGGTGTTTAATTCAGTTATATCGATGGTTGTTTACATTCCACCCCACACGGATCAAACAAAAGCATTGACGAACTGTACAACATGATTAATGCTTACCCAGAAGCTGTTTTCATTGTTGCTGTGGATTTTAACAGGACGAATATAAGGAAAGTCCTTCCTAAATTCTACCAACACATTAACTTTCCCACACAAGGTGATCACACCCTAGACCACTGCTACTCAATACTAAGGAATAGCTACAAACCCCTCACCCGACCGGCTTTTGGAAAAAGTGAGCACATTAACATACTGATGCTGCCTGCTTACAAACAATGCCTCAAACAGGAAAAACCTGTGTAACATTCATGAATACACACTCTGTGATAAGCTACATCAACAAATGCACAGAGGATGTTGTCCCATCCATCAATGTAAAATCATTTCCAAATTAGAAACCATGGGTCAACGGTGTGGTGCATGCCAAGTTGAGAGCATAAACCTTTGCCTTCAACTCTGGGTATTCTTAACGACTACAAGAAGTCCAGATATGATCTTCAAAAAGCCATCAGACCTGTTAAGAGACTTCAGGGACAGAGTGGAGTTAGCATATTACGACTCTGACTCACAACACACGTGAAGTGGTTTGCGCTACATCACGTCACTGATCTGCCCTTGTCTACCACATTACCGGGTAAGCTAAACACATTTTACGCCTGTGAAGAATGAAAAGTAAAAATACCTGCTGACCTTGAGATCCACTCTCTGGTTCTAAACACACCTGAAGTGAGCAGTGTCTTCAAGAGAGTAAATGCTTGTAAGGCTCCAGGTCCTGATGGTATCCATGGACGTGTTCTGAGGGCTTGCGCTGTCCAGTTAGCAGATTTCTTCACCAACATCTTCAACCTTTCTTTGAGTCTGACAGTGATTTTATCCCACATGCTTTAACAAGACCACCATCATCCCTGTTCCCAAAAAACGTTTTTTTCCAGCTTGAATGACTATCGCCCTTTAGCACTGACATCAGTCATCATGAAGTGCTTTAAGCAGTTAGTCAAATCTCACATCTGCTCCTCCCTACCTGACACCCTAGACCCATTCCAGTTTGCAGTTCTGGTCCAGTTCTGGATCTTGGACTTCCTGATGGGCAGACCCTAAGTGGTCAGAACTGGCAATCACACATTCTTCACACTCAGCACCAGCACTCCACAGGGATGTGTACTTAGCCCTCTATTGTACTCCCTGTTCACTTATGACTGCTCTGCCAAACATAATCTTCAAATTCGCGGATGATACTACCATCCTAGGACTTATCACAGATGGCGACGAGAGTCTGTGCACTCTTAGTGTGGTGTGTTGATAACAATCTTACTCTAAACGTAAGCAAGACCAAGGAGTTGATTGTGTTCCTTGGCGTTTACATCTCTGAGGACTTTTCCTGTAGCCTGCACTCAAACACCGTAGTGAGAACAACTCGTAGATGTACTACATCTAAAACAACAATTGTACTGAGGCCCCCACCTCAGCTTCTCTTTTTGGACTACTTACCACTAAACAACGTTAAACTATTTATTATTTATATCTATTTGCACTTCTGCATTATATAACAACTCTGTGTCACTTATCTCTTGCACTAATTACAGCCTGCATGTTTTTTTATGAAACCTTGCCAGGAATTACTGGCTTATAATAGTAAAAAGACTACAAGTAATAATTATTCCATATACCTGGCAAGGTTTAATTTTAACAATAAAATGTAATGATAGCTTCCTGATTAAAAAAAATACAATTCTTCTGTCAGTGTAGTTTTTCAGAAATGGCAACAGAGCACAGTAATACTGATGTAATAAGGTGTAATAATCATAATCAAGCACTGTAACTAAGGATTTAAAAATGAGATTACATATGTTTGGATTACTGTAACTGCCCAAACCCCTTGCCTGTAACCAACTAGATATTATTGGAAAATGGCTGTGACATAGACTGATACCCGTTTTAGCTATTTTTTGATATCTCACCCCTGCTTTCTGTTTCAGTTGGGAATGCATCAGCACAGAAAGGAAACCGTGCTCATGACCCCGTTTTAATGGGGGCCACCAATTAATCTCACTGACAACTTCAGCAATGATGAAATTTGTATGTATTATGTATTTGCGCATTAAATTTTTTCTGTATTTTCATGTTTGCGCATATTTTTATTTTTCTGAATTTCAACCTGTTATCAGTTAGTTTTTTTTTTTTACCACTTTTACATGATAAAACCTTTGGATACTATTAAACTTTTACTTTGCCGTTTTTTGTGGCATTGCAGAAATATGCAATTGGATTCCATTCACATTTCAGATCTTTCTATGTCACAGAAGACTTCCAATCCAGCAGGGTTATATAATTTACAGTCAGTAATGACAACTCATGACCAACATTAAATCTACTCACAATCAACAGTTTAAAAAAGCTGACAGAGGCCATTGAAGGATATATAGGAGTAGCTGGAACGTTTCTGAGTTTTGAACTTTGTGCTACATTTGGTCACCACAAATGAAAAAGTTTGTCTTTCTCATTCTCGCTTGGCCACAGAGTATGCTCTGAAGGATTACTTTATGGCTTCAAAAAGAGACTGGAATGATGCAGAACTGAAATGCAGTAAGGAGGATTAAATAATGCTTTGCATGTTTATCTAGCTTGCAAGGATCTGTTTTTTATGTTACATTATTTTTCTATTACAACAAATTACATACAAACAAACATTAATTAATTAAAAAGTTTTAGCAAAATGACATCTCTGAATTGTTCAGACATGTTCTGAATTTTTTATTTTCTGATCTGTAGGCCGTGAGTATATTAATGCTCTAGAGTGTGGTTATATTAGGCACTAATGCAGCATAATTTTCAAATAATAGAAACAGTTTGTAACTCATAGGGATCGTAGAACACATGGATTGGCCAGTTCCCTTGCAGTCAAGGTCCAAGCCTTTGTTTACTGAGCTCCATAGATGTATAAAACATATTTATACTTGTGTCTGTTTTGCTGTAAGAATGTGGAGAAACTTACCAACAATCATACTTTTAAGAAATCTTTCAGCATTGCCCCGTAATACTTTCTGTAGCTCAATTGGTAGAGCATTGTGTTAGCATTGTGTTGCAAATGTTGTGGGTTCATTTCCCAGGGAACGTATGTACTGATAAATTGCTTTATCAAAAAGCAAGAAATAAGTTTGTAGCTGACCACACCACCTTTGACTTTTACTTAAAAAAAATTAAGATCACAAGTTGACTATACCGAGGGAGGACTGAGACAATTCAGTAGATGTAAAATAGATGTATTGCTCTAAAATGTTCAAATTAAATCTCAATTAATGGGCAAGCCTAAAACAGTAAAAGTACCTGTTAGTTACCCACAATCATTTACAAAATATAGACATTATCATAGTATTCAGCATGAGATTCACAATGTTACTGATGCACAAGGTTGAAACAATACAGATACCTGTGAATTACTCGCAATCAGTCACACCATGTATACGTTATCATTCTTCCATTAAAGGGTACAGAGAGCTTTGGACAACATCCAGGTATAAGACATTGCAAGTGCAACAGCCTAAACCACTCAAATCACACTCAACAGTCAATAAAACAAACATGATTTTCCACAACACCTCAAAAAACAGGGAAAATTACCCTGTAGTCAGTTCCCTGGGGAAAACCCCAATGCTACATGTATCACAGAAAATGGATAAATGTTGGGACAAGGACTGTTGAGACATCAATATAGACAATTAATCACCAATAAAAAGAATGTTCCTACATTGTGACCAATGACAATTTCATAGTGCAAACTACACCCAGAAAATAACAAACAATGACATTTCAAATGAAATACCAACAAAACAATATATATAGAATCTCAACAATATAAATGAAGCATTTAACATATACCCAATATAAATAACACAAATATAACAAAAGAAAATGAAAATAAGACAACAGAAGTGTGGTCCAGGTCCGTATTTCCTACTAAATATAAACACACCACTAAAACTGGAGGTCCACTGGTAAACATGCCCTCCGTATGGCAGACATGCACCCAAAAAGGAATAGGCAATGCTTATCCATAATATATGAACAAAACACTTAGCGAATGGCTTACGGGGATAAAATATGCAGTAATAAATACCCACACTGCACTCAAGCTGGGTTTAAATGGGGAAAAGGAATGAATGATGCAAGCAACATCATCAATCCTGGCCTCACTTAAATGTGCTATTGAAGTCAAACACTGAGGCTAAATCAGGCAATTAGCAAAGTTTTGCAATCATACAGGCTGCAGCTGGACTAGAAACATATTCCAATGGATGGAATACCACCAGAACTCTTAAAAGATGTATCTACTGAATTATCTCTGTTCCAGTGTGTACGTGGGTATAAAGTACACACCTTCCTTGTTCTGGAAAACCCATTAAAGTAGCAAGTTTAGAACATTTCTTGTAAATGTGTGTGATAGAAGGGCAGTCCTGTTCTGAGACTGAATCAGTTCAGGAATGTCCCCTCTGCCCTTTTGGACCAAAATAGTCTCCATGTCTAGTAGTAATAACTACCTTCACATTACTGCTGCTTATTCAGTCTGCCAATTCAATAACTTTAAAACCTAAAGACTGGAACTCCATCAACACTTAATTATAAAATCTTTGTGAAAAGATGTTAAAGCATGTAGAAATCCATATTAGGCATTGCAGTCATTCAGTCATAGGGGTGTAACGATATTACAAACCAAACCGAAATATCGCGATACACCAACCACGATACGTATCGCGAAACTATCGTGGCGTACCGCGGTACTCTCACGCCCCCTGCTGCCCATTGTTGAGATTGACGTCACTTGTCTCTAACTAATTTAATCAATTTAAACACATCTTTATTTTATCACATTTGATTAAATTGTATTAGTAATGATGAGCTTTTGTTCTAAATTTTGCACTAAAATGGAAAATTGGCTAAATGGCTGCACTAAAGAGAATAGTTTTTTTCTGACTAGTCTATATTGGAGGTATTTATTTAATTTTTGTTGTTTACTC
>JAZGTJ010015482.1:0-13343 GCA_036877575.1 Botia almorhae | reverse complement strand
TTGATGTCAAAGGTTCTTTATGGAACCATACAGCCCAACAAAGAATCTTTCAGGAACTTTAAGAGAGCAGAAAGTCCAGATTTGGCGAGTCATTTGTTTCAACTACAGACCGTCTCGATTTAGAATCATGAATTTGGTTGGCTGACTTTAAACAACTTACGCAAGTAAGGAAACAGGTATATATTTTACATTTTTTTGTACAATCATACGCAGAACCCCCGGCACGCAAATAAAAGTGACTGTGACGACAGCTTTATGTGTCAGTCAGGTAGGCGCTAGTCTGACTGTGAGACGAGGAACTAACTGAACTACATCTTTCAGGAGCTTGGCTATAGTCCACCTGTTTACAAAACAGAATAACTTGTTCAGTAACAACTTATGTTTCTCCACAAATGCAAACACAGAAATCTTTCTGTTCTGTGGTCTCAGGCGTCCCTGTGAAACCTTTTATGCTTCTTTCTTTGTAGCAAAAATATTTGGTGAGTTACTGCTGTTATTTTACCAAATACCCTCCCAGTGATAGTAGTACATGAACAGTACAGTAAAACAGGCCGATATTTAAAAGAGAGAACAAGAGGAAGAAAATTCCCTAGAATTCCACAGCACTGCTTCCATCTGCCAAACATCACCTGCGCTCCCAGTTCCTGAAGGTAAACAAAACACACATGCGCGCGCACACACACACTCACATGACGCACATGCACTTGTTTTTATGCCTTATGGAGACTTTCCATAGTCATAATGACTTTTATACTGTACAACTGTATATACTGTCCCCAAACCCTCACCCTAACCCTCACAGAAACACACACACGGACAGACACACACACACAGACAGACACACGGACACACACACACACACACGGAAAGACACACACACAGAATCTTTGAAGGTGTGTTTTAATTGTTGTCGTTTTCTTTTCTCTTCCTCTCACTTTCTCTTTGTCCCACTTTCAAACGTCTGCACACACAAACCAGATTTCAGAAACTGCTGTATGAATCTAAATGAGTGTAATGCAGCACATGGAGTTACATCTAAATTAGCACCATGTGCTGCTAGTAAACAGACACACACAGTTGTTCTTTAATATTACACCTTTTTCTGCAGGACAAGAAAGCACCTTAGTTTGCATCTCAAATGAACCTGAATGAATCATGCTGAAACAACACCAACACTAACATTGCCTCAACGTTTGTAAGCTACATCAGATATCTGTATGCGTGTAGGAACAATTAAGTCCGTGGATATTCAAGGTCCCCTCTAATGTCCAGGACATCAGACTCCAGGCTTTGTCATGCTACATACTGGACACACACGTGTCTCTCCGCCTGCAATTGAACCATGGTCAATCACCTGCACACCGCCACTCACCTTGCCACCTGTCTCTATGGCAACAGGGCAGCATGCATGAGCGCTGTGTGGGGGGTAAACGGAGGAGTGTGTGTGAGCACTAATCTGCTGTGAGGGTCACACGCATGGGGAGCATTTTGTAACCCTAAGTGAGTGTTTTGTAATAGTTAGAAAGTGTTTTGTATCAGTAATGGTGATCCAACACGGGACGGCCTGGAGACCCGCTCAGGTCAGGACGATTAGAGATCCGGGCCGGGTGTTACCTGATGTCACAGATCAGGAACAGCAGGAACGGTGAGAGTGAATATAAACACAATCCCACCTTTCATTACACACGTCTTGAGAGGACACGCTGCAAACTGGTCAAGCCAAAAGAGAACAATCAGTGCTGTGTGTTTGTGAGTGTGTGTGTGTGTGTGTGTGTGTGCGTGCGTGTGTGTGTGTGTGTTTGTTTCGAAGGGTAAAACAGGTGTGGGAATGAAGCATCAGGCTGGGGCATTTTTGGGGTGGGGGTTGTCCTATGAGCTATAAGGTTCCTGTCCTCAAAGCTACACCTGGACAGCATCAACAGTAATCTACACAGCAGTCAGGTACATGCATTTTGATATCAAGCTACAATAAATCATTTTTACATTTATGCATTTGAGAGAACACACACGCAAACTCACAAAAGTCTAGTTTAGACTTCAAAACCAAAACAACTGACTCAGCAAAAACAACCAAGGGATGTACCATTCAAATCCAGTCAAACACACACACACCCATGCAGTCCAACACACACACACACAGTCCAACACACCAAACACACACAGTTTTAGAGAGCCTAATTAAATCACATTGATTTGGAGGTGCATTACAGATCCCAGAGCTGTGTTTAAAACCACACATCCAGAGGAGCTACAAAATCAACGTCTTTCATGCCCAAACATGTCAAAACAAACTAATGACCTGCAGTTCATATAAACACTTTTATACAGACGATTCAGTTTTCCATGAGCAGCGCTCAAATAAACAACACGAATTGTGCCTACCAGCCAGATCTCAACACCATGATGCCAGGATGCTGTGGGTGAGGCCCAGTCTTATGATCGTCTCTGTGATATTCCATCTCTACACTCCGGTCTCTTCTTCAGTTGAAGTCTAGCCCATTCATGGCCCATTTTCTCATCTGAAAAACAAACACAATGTCCGTTTTGTCTGTGTTTCTGCCTGTGAGAATTTAAAGAATACACTTATAATATACTTATAAAGATATGTATCATTCCATTTGTTGGACGTCCCATTTGAACAGTTCTTAATAAAGCTGATGATGGAAGGTATCGTATGGGATAATGTACGAACGCAAGGTTGAAACATAAGCTGAAGACCACCAGTAACCATATTTTATCTTTAATCTTTCTCATGTGAAACAAAATGGGTGTTTTTCTCACAGTGGACATGTGGTAATACTGTCAGATATGCTATCTGAAACACTACACTTATATTTCCAAATGTCCTCACAAATATAGTGAAACATGTAGAAAAGTGTGTGTGTGTGTGTGAGTGTGTGTGTGTGTGTGTGTTGTAGACTTGTTCAATGTTGCTAAATATTTCCACTTGGGTTTATGAGATCTCAGTCAAGATCGTGAAAGATACACACTCACACTGCAGCCCCTAAAAAAAACTCTGAAAATCCAGTCACACTCTCACCTCGTACCCGCATGACTGAGATACCTCATAAACAGTCCAAAAGCAAGAGAAACATGAATGTAAAGACAAACCATTTGTCAAGCATGTGTCAACACAAATCTACACAACACAACACAACTCTACACAACACAACACAAATCTACACAACACAACACAACTCTACACAACACACCACAAATCTACACAACACAAATAAAAAAAAATTGTTTGGGACAAACTGAAGAGAACACAGACTAAAGATCATTTAGGGACCTTCTCAATTAGAAAAAATATTTCAGAAAATAATGATGTTGTTGCTTTAATTTTAGAAATGTGTATACACATGTAAGTACTCGCTTGGCTAATACATCACCAGTCATTGCTTGTGTGTGTGTGTGTGTTCTAACAACATGGCTGCAAGGCAGCATGGTTCGGGTGACAAAGAGTTCAGAAATGCAGCGTCGCATTTTTCTACATTTACCTCAGCATTTTCTGCACGTGCACACACAAACTAACAGAAAACAGTATGATGTCCTGCATGTGTTTAGTGGAATCAAGTAAGAGCTACAGCCAAAACATCAGCAGGGAAAGACAGAAATAAAGTGATGCGCTTCAGTTAAGATGAAGCAAGTTAACCTCTCTCTCTCCCTCTCTCTCTCCCTCCCTCCTTCTCAAACTCTGAGTTGGCCAACTGTATTTCTCTACGGCAGGAATGTGGGACTTTCTGCTTCAGCCAACAATTACAGGAACAATTCCATCAGTAAAGACTAAACGACACAAAGACGGGCGCAAACACAGGAAAGACGGTAAAAAGAAAAGAACAGAAAGAAAGAAAAACGCTACTAACGTAACGTTTGGTGGCTCATATGTTTAAAAACAAAATAAACACTTTTCCAGTAACGAGATGTTGTTTTGAGGCAGCAGTGGGGCAGTCACACGTCGGCTGCATCAGCTGAGAGAACGCAACAGAAGTTTTCATTCACTCTAATCTTTAGGTCAGACTAATGATAACAGTGCCCAAAACTCCTCGTTCATTTTTGAGCACACGTCTTTATTAAATGCCTTTTGTTTTGCGTAGGTTTCTTAGGTTTATAGTTTTTTCACAGATTGCTTACGTGGTGTTTTGGGAACACACTTGTGTTTTGTTTTGTTGGTCATTTTAAAATAAAAACTTTGATTGTAGTTTCACCCTTTCGGTTCGAGCGGTTCATATCCGGACAAGATACGGTTTCAACGTCACAATCAAGAAAAGAAGGAAATGAAGGAATGAAGGAAAGAATGAACGCAGCACTTGGAGGTAAAAACAGGCACACGTGTTCATGCTACACTGCAGCAGCTCTCTGTATCATCTCAACATGCTGCAGCAAGCATGACCCAGACCTGGCCTCCACATCACCTCCCTCCCTCCCCTTCTCCCTTCTCCTTTTCTATCCGTGTATTTCTCTCTGCCTCAGGTGAGCCTTTCATTTACTCAAGTCCTGCTTCATGTACAGAGAGCTGCTGGGAAACCAAACAAGAGTCAAACGTTTGGCTTTAAAAATGATTTACGAAGCATTTAATGCTGCACTACAGAGGCCGTCGGCATTACGTGAAGATACTGAGACTGTATTTAAACAAAACACAAATGCAACATATTACAGCTCTGCTCCAAAACCTGGTGGGATATCTACCTAGGCAGGTATCACAGGCGCACGGCAGCATTGTATTATGTTACCGATTAATTAATAATGTGCACAGTTAATGTCTTTGTAATATTCCAATATATGGATTCCAAATCATCACTTATAAGGTTTTGTTTAAATTGGGAGGTTTCCTTAGAAGTTGCTTATGTATTCCATGATGTTTATGTAGCTCAACTGGTAGAGCACAGACTTAACAAAACCAAGCTTCCATTCCCGAGAATCACACAATGAACATGAATGTTTCCCTCGAAGGCAAGATAAGGTGCTTTAGATACCAACATTTGCTAATTGCGTAAATGTAGCTGGGAGACAGCACAGCAGCTTATGACCTCAGTTCTGTAATTCTGTGTGAATTTCCACAGTGGGCAGGAAATAATGAACAATGAGGGAGGAAAAACTTGTTTGAGGTTACAGTGATGATTAGAGACGCTGTGAGGAGATGCACAATGCTGCAGTATCACTAAGTCAGCTAGTACATTGGACACATCTTCGCTCTCTTGTACTGTAACAAGCTGTAATCACAAAGACAGCTTTGACAATAGTTAGTTATGAGAATGTGTGTGTGTGAGAATGAGAGCTGAGTTACTGAAGGGAAAAAGGCACAATACAGACTTGTAACCCCAAGCTGCTTTGAGCAGAACCTCAGAACAACAAAATCTGTCCTTTTTCTCTCCCCCCCCAGCTTTAACACTCAGCTAGTCAGCGCTAAGTCCCTCAGAAAGCTCATTGTTTTAGGAAAAACATTCCAAACCATCCCCTGCTCCAGAAACACCCCACACACACACCCACCCACATCCCTGCCCCTCAACCTGTTTATCCAGTACACACACATACACACACAGCGCTCGACCGTTAACATCAGCCACCTGCCTCTTCCTGCTCTGCAGCCTGCAGAACACCAACAACAAGATGGAAGAGAAAGATGATGATGATGCAGACAGTAAAACAAACATGTCAGCAATGCGACTCCTGAGTGTTGACAGCAATGCATTCCGCAGCTCAGTTACTCTCGCCTATGCAACCCGGTCCATTAGGGGGGGTGGACTTAGCCAAGTTTATGAAGCAGAATTTCTCATTTTAATCTAACATCAGTGTGTTCTGAACTCCTGTGTAATCATACCAGTAAGCTATTCTTTAACACATCATATCGGTAATTCACTGGTAATGTTACGACTGATTTACTGTCTCTTTACAGTAATTTACCAGTAAAGACTGTATGTGTGTGAGGTGTGTAGAATATCATCTTGTGCTTGACTCACTTCTGAGGACATCTGTTGGTCTGAATGTTTAATATGCATTTGAAGGAAGAAGTTATCGCTTCACAATCCAAACCTTTAAGTGATATACAGTCATATATGAGGTCATCTGTAGTTGGTAACACAATCGTCAAAAGAACCGTGTTGGCGGTTTGGTTTTATTGTTGATAAAGTCAAGTAAAGTTCTGGGACTGTCTAAGTTCTAGAACATTAATCAACCATTAAAACTCCCCACGATTACCCCATGAAGAACTATGACGCTCTGTAAACACTTCATTTGTACGATTAGAGGACTGTTTCATGAGTCAGCTTAAAAAACGAATCATGTTTCATCTTGTTTCACTCAAACTCTCACTAACACATTTGACTGCACAGCTGGACCAAACCATTTCTGACTGCGCAAAACAAATCACGTTTTTGAGCTGCGACAAACTTTAGCCTAAATATAAAACAGAGTCCCGCCATAAGATCTTATTGACCAATCAGCTTGCCTGCCAACAGATACTATCAGCCAATTAGAGGAGCAATCCGTATGCTACCCATCTCACTGGCACTGCCTGTCTCTCCATCTTTAATAAAAGACAGACTGAAAGTGAAGCAGACGAAAGACGTTCCAGAGCTTGAGATAATTCAGTTCCTGTCCACATTCGTTGGAGTCACACTGAGTTATCAGTATATTAAAGAGCACACGAGACGAGTGCTGTCACAACTAAAGAGGAGGCAAGCCAAGCACACCATACATGTATTTGTGACATGCGCCCCTCTCCTAAACACGCCCCTATCATCACTACTCCATGAATTACATACAGAGGATGAAGCAGCACGCTGAATTATAGTAGCTGACCTGAGGCCTCCCTGCGTTTCCATTTCCTCTGTGTATGACGCATCTCGGACTGTTGGCGCACTTCTGCTGACCTGAACTCCAGCACATAAATCTTCACTCATGCTTCAGACAGAATGTCTCATTCAGTCCCGGTACAGCCAGTTACTGCTTTGTCTTGTTGTACAGACAGTGGCACCTACAGCTGTGTTTCCCAGTCCTGTTTCTAGGGGCAGTCCAGCGCTACACTTTTTGGGTGTCGCACTAATGTAACACGTCAGAATT
Source organism: Botia almorhae (assembly GCA_036877575.1). Lineage (NCBI taxonomy): Eukaryota > Metazoa > Chordata > Actinopteri > Cypriniformes > Botiidae > Botia > Botia almorhae. The sequence goes on along the minus strand of JAZGTJ010015482.1, from coordinate 6,281 downwards.
AACTCATCGGTCTGTCAGCAGATTTCTCCAGACCTACAGTTTGTCTCTCTAACAAGGGACGAATGGAACAGTGTTGAGATACATCTGGGTTTGGGAAACACTGATCAAGAGAGCAAATTAACCATCGGCTAATGTTTACAGCTGTGACATCAGCTCTGTTTATGTGAAGAGGTTTTAAATGTATTGTAAAATTAACGCAATAAACAATGCATGCAGTCAAGCAGACTGCAGACGAGACACTGCATTCCACAAGCCTCTCTCATATCCCCACTCTTGCCTTCCAAGCGGTCATATCAAGGCAACATTACCTCAGGAAAAGTCAAGCGCTACAAAAACACACACGGTCTCTGCTGAGCTTCCCGCCTACAGCACAAACACAGGCAGAGACCCCCGAGAGCCCACGTCCCACACAGACTCACTCCATCTTTATTAAGGTTATTATTAGGTTGTTGAAGGGTTTGTTTCTGCTGAAAAAAGTGTTAAAACGGTCAATGACAAAAGAAATTCGGTTGTTAAGCTAAAATAAAGCAAAATAGATCAAATTAAAAAGGTGCACAAAACAAACAGCTAGGAAAGTCTTCAGTGATCATTAATAATTCACAGACGTGTACAGCGACTGCTCATTGATATGTTGTAACAGGCCAGTAGTGATGACAGGACAGACTGCCAAATATGACACTTCTAACTTACTCATAGACGACAGCACCTGTGCCAGGATCCTGTCCTCAGGTGTGCTAATGTAGGTATATGTGTGTGTGTGTGTGTGTGTGTCTTGCCTGCCAAAGACTTAAGCTACAAACTATGAAAAAAATGTCAACCCCTGTGTTTGTGCTGCGCTATAAGTTTAGAAAGCGAGGTTTTGTCATTGTACGAGTCAAAACATAAGGGATGTTTTCAGATGCCAAAAGGAGATGAGAAGAGAGAGACTTGATAAAGGAAAGGACAAACTTTCTTTTATTTTTCTGAACTGCATCAACAGGTTCATGCAAATAAGGTGATTTTCACTGAAAAGACGGTTGTGCCTCGGGCGACCTAGAACCATGTGTTTATTAGGACAACTGCTCTAGAAACACACTCTCACTCTCACTCACACACACGCACGTGCACGCACGCACGCACTCACGCACACCACTGCTGTTGCGTTTTTTATTATTTATTTTGTAGAATTTATTGCCAGATAAAGATAAAAAATATGTTGTGCAGTGACACAGTGAAAACGACACGTTCTAGCAATAAATGTATTAGGTCTCTGGGCAACAGTACACAGCTTCAGCCTTTTCTGTTATCACAAGTCATTCACATAATTCACATTTGACCAAGTACACCAGTAGTGCCAAAAGACAAAAACCTTTTCAAAACAATCAACCCCCTAAAGTGTGAGTGAGTGTGTGTGTGTGTGTGTGTGAGTGTGTGTGTGCGTGTGAGTGAATGTGTGTGTGTATGAGTGAGTGTGTGTTTCAGGCTGCTCATCCATTCTTAAGTTTGGATTTGTTTGAAAGTTGAGCAGTGTTTACAGTCACACTCGTACACACACCTTTCTCACTGTGGCCTTCAAATCACCCCTAATCTCAGCACAAGAAGTCCTCTCTCCCTCCCTTAAACTCCCAGAAGCCCCTTCCACTCCTCTTCTGCATCTCTCATCATTCACTCCATCTGTCGCTGTTGTCATTTACCTGAACGCCCTGCTCTCTCTCTCTCTCTCTCTCTTCTGAGTGTGAACTGCTGAACTGTGAGTAAGTGTGTCTGATTACCATAGTGCCTCGTTCTGTCCTCAACTGATGAACTTTTGCCATTGTGATTTACTGAGCTTTCTAAAGAACCGCCATATGAAACTGGCTAAACGTTGACGACCAATAAATGAACATTTTCACCTTGTTTTTTTTTTATTAGGGGCATAAATAGAAATAATTGTTATTAGTGTAAAATAAATGGTCAATGGTCAAATATCCTTCATTTGAGGAAAAGTATGTAGCCACAGTCTCCAATATAATGCTAGGGCATTGCTAGGTTGTTTGTTAGGCTGTTCTAAATGGTCTCTAGGGTGTTGCTATACGATTCTTTCAGGCGAGTCAGATTGCCTAGAGGATAACCTCTCCTCAACAAGTCCTATGGTATGATGTTTCCATGTGCACAAAACAAGGACTGAGTTACATGTCAGAGTTTAATACAGAACGGATTCACAGAGATTGGGGCCTTCATGGGTTAATACAGGTTAGGACATTGTCGAAATTCCAAACCCTGATTTTGAAGTAATAATAATGTTTATTTAGCATTACAAAACACAAGGCAGCCTTAGACTTCATCCTTATATTACTTTTTTTTTTTATTATTGTACACAACTTTTTGTTACTGTGTGTGTGTGTGTGTGTGTGTGTTTGTGTGTGTGTGTGTGTGTATACGTGTGGCAGCCAGCATGCAAGTCTTGTTGACTGGCCACCCCACAGCCCCTCAGGCCTCCCCAGTCGAAAGACAGAAAGAGAGATGATTATCTGTTATCTACTGTGTTTTGACGGGAGATTATGCTAGAGATTTACGATTGCTGAAAAGACAATGCTGAGCAGTTCAATCTCAAGTGGCAAACGAGTCTTAAAAACAAACACAAAGACCACAGAGAACCGCTGCTGGAACAACAGAGAATAAACGTTCCACTGTTTAAACTCGAGATTCATTCAGACTGTTCTTTACAACATCACAAAGACTTAAACAGCTCTCAGTTTTAAAAACATGAAAGCGTGTATTTTCATGTACAACTCCCTTATTAAAATTCTTGACAACAGTTCTTCGGGTTAGGCCAAAAAACTTCCACAACTTCAGTGCCAAGCTAAAACACATCAGCAATTAAACTGTCAGGCTTTGTAACTGAAGTCAGTTGTGGTTATTTGTAATACGTTTCATAATGCCTGTTTGAGACTAATTTTGTGTGATGATTTTAAAGATGATGATGATGATAGTTTATTGCACAATTTCATACTGATATGTCATTTCAATTTCTTTAGCTTGCTACTCACCTGAACAACACAAAATCTGTACTTACAGCCCTCCACAGTTAAACTCTGCAGATCTCAGTACAATGTAAATGCCTCTGACTTACTTTAAACCTGGCTCTTTAAACCTGTCTCTTTAAACCTGTCTCTTTAAACCTGCCTCTTTAAACCTGTCTCTTTAAACCTGCCTCTTTAAACCTGCCTCTTTAAACATGCCTCTTTAAACATGCCTCTTTAAACCTGGTTCTAAACATTAAACCTTATATTTCTTTTCCTCTTAATACGCAGCCGTTCTCTGATTGATATCTTTGTACACAACATTGCTCTGTTGCTCTGACCAGTCTGACATCACAATATTGACAACCAATGGTGTCGGTTTGAGGATGACGACAGGCTGACGACAGTCAACAGTTGTGGGAATTGTTCTGGAAAAGTTTTGTTTACCTATGCTAGAGTAGAAATTATTTTAGCTTTAAATGTTTTTGGCTAACGACTGCTTTCTGCCTTTAGAGAAGCTGAAATCACTTTCATAAAATTTCTGCACACTTTATGGCAAAATGCAGAAATAAAATATTTATGCTTCTGTGAAACAATGCATAAATATTGCTCAAAAACTGTTCTTTTTGTTGAAACAGATATATTATGCATGTGGTTAGACCAGCTCGGTTTTTAGGTGTCAGTATGCTTTTGTGGTTTTAATCAAATAACTGTTCAGGTATGTGAGTAAGGTTTGAATAAGTAACAGGTCACAGAGCAACGCATGTACGTTTATGCGTGTGGTTGATTTAGGTAAATATGGAGCGGTTTGCTGGAGGCCCACATGAATCCTATGGTGTGGTCTTATAACCACTGACACACTTTATTCAGCAGTCATCTGACTCACAGTTAAGCTAAAGAAACTCCCATAACATCTCTCAAAGCTAAAGCTAGTGACCAACACTAGCACTCAGAAAATCATGCTAAAGCCTATAGCAATGTTACCTTATACCTAATCTTAAATATAAGATTAAATATAATATAAAAGATTAAATATAAGATTATATATCATCTTATTTCATACCTTTTTTGGGGCGTATTCAACATAATTCCAACACTGACCATTGGGCAATTTTACGCTCACTAACAGAATCTAATTTCACTCCAAAACTATTCATAAAATACATTCTGACCAATAACAAGTAAAGGCTATCAACACTGTTAGCTTAGCACCATTAGCAAAAAACAAATATGTACAAATGACATATATGTACAAATGTTTTCTCCTAAATTATAAAATGTATTTATGCTAAACAATGCAAAACAATTTCGACAACATGTTAAAAGGCTGCACCTGAATTAGCAGTTTACATTTAAATATACTTTCTTAATAATAGAAGTATGACAGAATGATGGAAAAACATGGTTTTCCACCATGCTGCCTCTTCTGTTTTTTAACAAAACAATGACATAATGAAATGCTACAAACACAAACTGAGTTTACAAACATTTGAATGGAGCTTGGTTACATTCAACATGGTTTTCTGTGTCATGAGACACTAGCTGTGCTAACTAGCAACAGACCTAATTGGCTGTGCTAGCCAGCTAATCTAGCTGATTTCTGATTAACTTTTAACCACAACATCATACATTTTAAACCTACCTGAACTCTTGTTTTGCGTTTCTTGGTAACATAATGTCCAGTCCGGTCATATTAATTTCACACTACAAAACTGAAATGAGCTGAAATTCTAATGAGTCTGAGTGGCATGAAAGAGGTGGAGGGGCACCATTACAAAATGACATGTCATGGCCACCATGTAGCCCCGCCCCCACCAGTTAAACCCTGGTTAACATTCACATGTAAGATCTAATCAACACTCAGCATCTAACTGACCCTGTATTAAAGAAATCCACCCGTTAAAACAATGGAAAGGAAGGAAATCGGCACCACTGCTGTTTAACTGGTGAAATTACTTCCTGTTTAACCAAATAATGACATAATGTACAAACAAGTAATGTATTCGTGTCATGCACTGCATATCATCTCACTGGATTTTCACACTGACATCATGAGATATTTTTACTATAACAGACAGCTTGGGGAAAATAATGCTATTCACTGCACCCACCCACCCTGATTTTGTTAACTGTCAGTTAGTTGAGCCAAATATACAAAACAATAAAACAACATATAGCTTGTCATTTATAGAAGTGTAAAAAGAGACATTTGCTTACATGGGGTGTTCATTTGCTATCTTTGGATGTAATATTACACAGCTTCAGTTTGTTTCTTGTGTCTGTCGGTGATTATAGAAATGGCCGAACAGCAATGAACAGCACACATCACATGTCCTGGAATCAGCTGTAAAGATGGCTGTCAATGTTTTGGTGAAGATCATCATCCATCTTGACATATTTGGATTTGGAGAAGGAATCATTAAAGTGTTTTTAATTAGCCAATCATCTTTCATTAAAGACAGAAAACCAGAATTTTCTACCGGCTAGTGCAATTTGATGGTAGATGCTTTTAAGTATTAAATGTCTAAATAATGTAGAAATATACTTAATATCTGATGTTCAGATGTACATTCATGGTCACAGACTAAAAGCCAGGTTTTGCATTGGGCCTGTAAGTCAGACCAGTGATGTCACCTAACAAGTTTGGCAGGTCAAAAAGTGGAAACATTCAGAAGATGTGCGCGATGTGTTTTCTGATGGTTGGTGGACTTCCCCTTCAGGTTCTCTGACAGAAGACGAGGCTTTTCTCCAGCAGTGACATTATTAGATTATCATTACGAGTCTGTTTAATGATACAGTGATAAAAATGATTCTTTGTGTCGTGATCTCAGTTAAGTGTTTCAACACACAGCCGTCAGAGTAAAACATGAACCAGTCGTACCCTCCTCTCAGCTGAACGTTTCCATGGCAACTACATTATTTACAAACAAATTTTGGAAACATTTCCTGGTTATTCAGTCCAAACTTAGAAAGGGGCTATTTTGGATTTGTTCCTCCTTCTAACTAAGCGGGTTACCAAACCAAAACTAGCCGATGACTAAAAAGTGTCATGCTGGCATCATTTGGTGTTTGTAGACTTGCATTAGGAGGGTTTAGTGCTGTGCTGAGGACTCGAAACACATCTGAGGAGAGTCTGAGGTGCGGGTGTTTGATGTGTGTTTGATGTGTGTCTTTCTCTGGTTTATCATAGTGTCTCTTTCATTACAGTTTGTATTGTAGTTGCATGTGTCTTTTGTTGACAAATGATATATAAACCAGATTCAGTGTGTGTGTGTGTGTGTGAACTTTGCAAATAATGCT
>JAZGTJ010015481.1:0-11641 GCA_036877575.1 Botia almorhae | reverse complement strand
TACACTTTCCATTTGTTGTCATTTACTCGAACTGTTTATGGAAACCTCTTACCTTGGCTCATTCGAGTCGCAAGAGTTAATTTATTTCTGTGTTGTTTACTCAAAACACAAGGGCCATAGTATAAGATACACAACTAAATTAAGTTAAGCATCGAGTCAAAGCAATCATTTTTCATAAACCATCGGAACGAGGGTGAGCTTCCATGTGCACACACACACACACACACACAAAGACTTTGTTATGTTGGTATATAACTTTTCTATAAACCCTTCGTGTTTCTCTTTCACTGTCAAACACACATTGTCACATTGTCCCTGAACAAACACACACACACACACACACACACAGATGCGGCCCGCATTTCTTGTCATGACAATAGGGAGGTGTCAACTAAAGTATCCATCATTACCTTTCACACTATGGCCAAACAGGCAGGTGCCTCAAACATTCCCTTCTGTCTCAAAATAGCCACTAACTTCCGTCAGGTTTAAATCATGTGTGAAGACACATGACGCATGCACCCTCTCACACAAACACGCACGTTTGGCAGCTGGTTGAGAACTGTGAATACTTAAAATGATTAACAGCCACGCAAGTATTTCTGTCACCCTTGCATTAATTAAAAATATGATATAGTGTTATAGCATTTGCCTCCACCAAACTCGGCACTTGTCTGCATTATGAATCTTGTCTAGCAAAGTTTCACATCGGACTGAGGAACAGTTTTACAAGCATGATAAGCAAGTGTCTGTGGGAATGTTTTCCTCCTGTTGGCACCGAGCGAAAGAGTGCCTACTCTTTATGTGGTCAGAAAGATCTCCAGGCCAGCAGCTCGCAAGCCATTCTTTATCCTCTGTCCTTTGTTGGCCCTTCTCTGTCCACTATTTATGACCTCGGCTGGCCTGGAGAGCAGGCGCCTGTGTGGGGCCAGCGTGAACTCGCCGTGGTCACCAGAGCTTGCCACGCCTGCCCTGCCCCTCTGAGACCAGACAATCAGGGGCCACTGGTCATTGTCACTGGGGCGTGTTGACCACACGGGCCTGGGAGGCACATGCCTGAGGAAAGGCAGCTCACCGCTATCATTTCTGTGCAAATTCTCTTGGTCCAAACCCATTTTCAAAAGAAGGGAAGGTAATGCTTTGTTCTTAAAGCACCATGCAATTGCTGACCTGGACATCTGCATTGATTCTCGTCTCTTCACCTCTCTACTCTGGTTTGCTTTCCTCTCCTCTCTTCTTTTTTCTTCTTCTCTACTCTGCTCTCCTCTCTTCTTCTCTTCTCCTCTCCTCTCCTAACTTCTCTTCTCCTCTCTTCTCCTTACTTCTCTTCTCCTCTCTCCTCCTCTCCACTCCTCTCCTCTCTTGCAGTCAATCCAGCAGCAAATTACGGGGATTGTGTTGTTTACATGGAGGCATAAGCTTTTGGATGAGCGTTTGGGATATTCGCTCAACTCTGTAATGGAGTGGAACTGGAAAAGCCAGGCTGGATTTTGAGAAGCTGGAGGTTTTTTAAGGAAGTGCACCATTTCAGCGTGGTACTGCACACTCCCCGGCACCTAACCGCAGACTCCAGATCGGCTCTCTGCATGGCCAGTTAGACCATGGACATTGTAACTATGGTGACCAAACTGGCATAGGGTCAGAGAGCCAGGTCAGAGTTTGCTTTACTGTGGGGCATCTGTGGTTTTTGCGGCGTTCTGATTATGGCCACAAAGTGTCACCTTCAATGCCTTTTCCCACTTTTTCTCACGAGCCACATGTGCAGAAACACGACACACACATTGCGGAAACACTCTCAACACATTTGCGTACTCATGAAAACACATTCCAAAAGGTTCCCCTATAGTTAACATAGCAATTACTGCTGCTATTTTACACGGATATAGAGTGTATTTTGATTAGTCTATAATTTCACTGCTTGTCGAACTTTTGCGGCTATGACAGGGCTGAGAGACATCAGTAGAAAACAACATGTCCCACACTGGTTTTTACTTATTGTTAATTTTAAATATGAACCCCTCAAAAGACTGCAGTTACCAAAACATGGGGTTTCCTGTGTGATCAATTCATCACATTAAAACACAACCGAGTTTCAGTCCAAAAATGACTACCGGTCAAAAGCAATCAGCACAAATTTAAAAAAGCAGTTGGAAACCTTGAAAAAGAAATTTTGACACAAAAAAAAACTACAATTATAAACTATGATTAATGAAATAAGCAAAAACAGACTCTTTTTCTGTTTTTCTTTTTTTTTTGGGAGAGCAACAGAGACTCAAAGCAGGTGCCAGCGAGTCAGTTCGGGCTCTCAGTTTCACCTCTTCTCTCTCTCTGTAAAACACACATACACACACGACTCCATCAGTGGTGTGTCTGTCAGGGCTGGTTTCCTGAGCGCTGCTTTGCACTGCTGATGGATCCTTCACAGTACAACACCTCACACTCTGCCAGTAAAAATACACTCTCACACACACACACACACACACAGACCTGCACACACAAATTTACATGCACCTTCACATCTGTGCATGCCGAGCCAGTTTCCATACCAGCGACAAACTAATAATAATAATCAAACCCAAAGTACCTAAACATATACAGGGGGTCCAAAAGATGATCGTCTATATACAGACCAATAGTTAAAATGCTTTCCCTTTGCAATTGTTTTTAATATAAAACAGTATTATTGCAATTTGTGTTAACACTTTATAAAAAAGGTTTTAGCAGCTAACATGAACTAACAATGAAAATATTTACAGCATTTATTAATCTTTGTAAGTGTTGTAAGTGTGATACAAATACAGTTGTTAATGGATTGTTAATTTATTGAGAATGAACTAATGTTAAATGTCATAAATTTTACTAGTAATTTTTTGCATGCTGTGTATTTTTACTTGTTAGTTCATGTTAACTAATGTTAACTGTTAATTATATTGTCAGCGTTACAATTACATTAAACAATGTGAATTTCTGAATTTTGGACTTTTTGCTGTATTGACAGTATGTACTTGAGCTGGCATGAACTAAACAGATTTGTGCAAAACTTTATGATCCAATGTTGTTGATTTAAGAGTGTTCAGAACATATTCTGATATGCTTCAAAGAGCACAAGCGCATTTGACCTTTTGTAAAAAATAAATAACATAGCCAATGTCAATGTTTGCTTACATTTGATTAGTGACTCAGAAAGAATGCAACATCTAAAAATGTCAATTTATTGCTTTATATAGTTATCCCATCAACTATTAACTCTTCTACAAAGTATATAACCAATTCAATAATATTAAAGGATTGCCAGTATGTTTATAAAATCCTAACACTATTTTTTAAAAGATTTGTTGAATGTTTGTTACAGGTTTGCCATATTTGTGCAATATTTCTTTTAAATAAATTCCACTTGGTTTCCCACACCTTCTAGTGCTTGGGCATGAAACTGTATATATTGTGATTATTCATAAAACTGATATGTCATCATAATTCAAAAATGATACCAAATGACCATATGTTTAAAATTCCAAAAAATGTTACAATCCAGAGGCAAACCTATTTTTACTAATTGGTGTATCTTTGTATTAAGTACACTATTGCACAATACTGGAACATCATCATCATCATCATAATATATGGGAGCCTTTAGCCAAGTCTCTAACTCCCTCTAGAGGTTATAAACAAAACAGCCATGATCTCAGCCACTGACCAACCCAGACCACAAAATATGCACCTCTAAGACTAGGATGTGAGGCTTTGATAAACCAGATGCAATCTCATCTGTTTGCTGTTTACACTGTTGTGTACTCCATTTGCTAAGATTACAGCGCTCCGCATCCACCCACCAACAGCCCCATACAAACACACGATTCACTTCACACATATAATTACTGTTGTCTTTCTCGGTTAAGATAAACTAGCGCCTTGAACTTGTAAACAGGAGAGCCTTTTCTGAAGGATGCTGCACGTAAATGAGAGACTACCAAAGACAGGGATCAAAAGAAGACAGGATCCAGTGGTAGATCAGTTATTAATCACTTCAAGACGTTTTGCTATACAAAGGTAATAGCAAAGTGCTGTTATACAAACAGTCGTGCATATGCCAGTCACACAGTACGCAGTGTAGACACGCATTCAAACACGGGTCTAGTACAGACCCATGCAGAACCCCATGGTGGCTTATGGAATACGGAATGTACACAGTAACCGAAGTGTATACACATAAACACACTATTTGTGTTTGTATTTTGACAGATCACGCCAGTGCCTGGTGCCGTGATTTTGGGGTTTTGTGGTCCACTCCCTTTCTCCAGTGTCAGTCTGATTCAAATCAAGAAAAGCTTTATTAGCATGACGGCGGTGCCAGTCGGGTGAGGTCACTCTAAATAGCTCCAAATAACGGTCACAGGCAGAACAAACACAAGCTGCTCTCACTCAGCTGCTCACATGGTCTTTTCATTAGTGGCCTGTGTCAGTTTTGCTGGAGGAACACACTGGGGCTGACGGCACAGAAAGGGTTAACAGGCTTTAGAACTGATGCAGGGTTGAACTGAGAGGACCAACACTGGTTGGACTACAAGAAAGTGGACCCAGTTCAAAAATACCATGTCCTCCATTTTAATGTGGCATGCTGATACACCGTTCTGTTTAACTCCTTAAAGTCGTTTTATCAATTAAATTAAGGCTCGTTTAGGTTAATTAACTTAATCATTAAGTGTTAGTCTGTAGAATGTCATTTTACGCCAAGAGAGTTTAACCCTGCTAGAAAATCCCATCTACGCTTCGTTTTAGATCATAGTAGTTGGTTTCTAGCTGTTTCAAACTGGTTTATATCTGTGGCTGGCTGCATTAACTAAACTACTATTAAGTCAGTTAGACAGAAAGGTAGACTGCTCTAATTTGAATGTGAAAAGTGAGACTGATTCGCCCTAACTAATAGCTTGTTGCTCTAACTAGTTCTTAAGACAAACTGTTTATACAACTGGCCCCAGGTATAAAATGGTTGTTAACTGTTCCAGGCTGGTTAACCAGCCACCATGTTCCAAAAACCAGCTTGACTAACATATGATGTAATTAGCTAGACACCAACCACCACGTTCCAAAACTGGCAAATCCGCCATCTTAATCTGGATTTTCCAACAAAGAAGACTTGGAATGCTCTACTGTGTTACACAAAGGGTTAACGCCATAAGTCTGATTAAGGCACATGGGATTGAGTAGCAAAGACTGGGTTAATGCAGTCTCTCTGAATGAGACACTGGTGCGCGCAGTGTGGCGTGCAGCACTACACAAACATATGAACATGAACTCCTTCCTTATCTGTGTCTCTATCTGTGTGATCAGTAAAGGGGGAAAGGGGGAGAGAGAGATGGAACGAATGACACATACATAGGCCTTCACCTCTCTAACGCAGGGTTCTGTTACCAATGAGAGGAGGCAAAGCATGGCAGGAAGGGTGGGAGCATGTGCGTGTGACTATTGGTTTAAAAGCATGCATGCTTATAGAAGTACAGTATGTATGCCCTGTGCTTTAAATGGAAGGAGGGTGAGCATGCGTTTGTTTGTCTGTGATCTATGTGGTGTCTCCCCAGTGCTGACAGTTTCTCTATGTCTGCTTTAATTTTAATGAAACTGGGTCAAAGTATTGGAAAAATACTGACATACGCTGTGCTTGTGTGTCAAATTAAGGTTCACTATAGAGTCGCATTTGTGTAACTAATGACTGGGCCCGGACGAAATCTGCAGACTTTTTCTGTGCTGTTTCGAAAAATTAAGAAAGTAACTTAAAGTAATTAAAAATGCTCAAATGTGTTATACAGCTGACAGTACTATACTTGTAATCCTTTTTGCAAACAATAATCAAACCAGACAAAAAATAATAAATGAGCACGTTGTCGAGGACAGAGGATATGTAGAACGTTGTGTTTAAAAGGGTTGTTCAGATTCTGTGGAAATCTGCAGTTCTGCGGGCACAAATTCCGTGTGGGCCTGCTAATGACTCACAAACTGTATTATAACCACAAAAATGGATATCAGAATACAAAAGCTGACCGCCAAATAAATGGAATCATTGTTTGAGAAGGAAGAGCAAAAAAATACGCGAGCGACAATTTGGGATACGCAGAGATGAAGAGGACAACATAAGTGAAAGGTAGAGACGAAAACGTACGAAACAGTGGTGAAGCGAGAACGAGAGACAAAGAGAGAGAGGGAGAGAGGAAGAGACACATGTGTTATTTATTTCCCGGGTAAACAGAATTCAAGGCAGACATAATCAATAGGAAACTCCAGATTGTAAATAGGCAGCTCTAATAGCCTAAACACTGGGTGCTATGGTTACACAGGCACATCAGCGGCGGTTAACGTCGGGAGAGACCGGCAGGGCAGCCACCCTTATTTACCAATAAAGAGCTCTGATGATAAGATAAACATATAGGAGACAGAAGCGTGGGAGGGAGGGGGGGGAGGAAAGGAGAAAGGGCAGAGCTTTCATCCTCTATTTGGGGCTGCAGAAGTGAGCTAGCATCCAGGAGGCCCGTGTCAGAAACCATCAGGGTGATGGCACGCGGTGACCCGGCGACCCCACACGCAGCCGCGAGCACGCGGATACAAGAGCGCACGCTCTGCTCGCAGGCCCCTGAATGGCCCCTGTCTGGGTCTGACGAACTGCGATCTCAACAGGGGCTTTGAATTAAACACAAATAAGACCAGAGCCCAGCGTTGTTGGTGGTCAGTCACTGGTAGTCAAGGTATCTCCCTACGCCCACTGTTTCTCAGCCATACAACCCACACAATGATTAAATAGTCTTCGAAACAGATCATCTAAATCCAAACGGATAAACAAGCACATGATTTACGATCAAAACAATCTCTGTCAGGCCTGGACAGGGAATAAATACACCATAAAATCATTTAAAGGACTATTCCAGGTAAATGAGTCAAACTACCGTCACCAGAAACACCCTAGTTTTAAAAACAAACAAAAACATGCAATGACAATTATGTACTTACAATGAAAGTCAAACATTAAGATTTACAATTAACCATGCAAAATTATCCAGCACGCCTAAGTCTTTGCAGATAGATTTTCATCTGGTTTTTAACCCAGAATATTCACTCTATTCCTGTTGATGGTTTTCTGGCCAACAAGCTGATTTCAACTAGTCAGTTTTGATAGCTTGGTTGGTTTGGGGAACTTGTCAGCTGCCAACAAACTAGACCAGCCAAATACTAGCTTGAACAGGCTGGGAGACCAGCTAAACCAGCTAAGACCAGCAAACAACCTTAGGCTAGTTGAAGCCGCTTTTCAGCAGGAACGAAGAGACTGAAGGGGAGGAGAACACAAGTGATGCTGGGAGAAGGTCAAAGGGACACTGCCTGGGTTCAGCCCAGCCATTTGTCTCTGTACAGACTGTTGACTGTGACCATTAATTGCTGGGGTTGTGTTTGTTCAACCCGGCACTTATTTTGCCCTTCGTGCAGTGGAATGCGGGGCTGTGCTGCAGTAAGACAGAGAGAATGCAGCCACGTCTGAGAAGATGAAGATGGAGAGAGGACCAGTGGTGGAGAGGTAATGACAGGGCCGTGAAAAGCCAGTGTTTAGCAGCCCAACCACACGAAGCAGTGCTTCTTAACACCAGACACTCCGTCTGCTCGCAACCCAGACCAAACCGTCAAGGGTTACACTCGCACCTGTGAATGTGTGTTTGCGTCTCCGTGCGGTGAGAATAAGATGCTCTGCTAATACCTCACAGTTCCTGTGTCATTTTACTTTTAAAATTAATATTCACAGATAAAAACACATCAGATTATTGCTGACATACAGTATAAGTTTGGATGTACTAAACCAGAATACTCAATGAGAATCGTTTGAGGCCATTTTGAAATTTCTGATTGGACACTATGTGTTTGCAAATCCAGGCAGAATCTGTGCCTTTGTTGGGATATCTTTTGAAACTTTGGAGAACACACACGTCTCCTAAGGCTGTGAATCCCAGTTAGGGGACGCATACCACAGCGTGTACTTAAAGGGACAGTTTACAGAGAATTGAAAATCATTTACTCACCCTCACGTTCTTCCAAACAGATATGACCAATTAGAAAAGCAGGAGACTTAAGCAAAAGTCTCCATTTGTTCTCCCTTTCATCTCCGAGATACCATTGAGATGTTAAAGAGATGACTTATTTGTCATTTTCAATTCTACGGCTTGTAACGAATACGCACTTGTTGATTCAGAGCGAGAAGAAACGAGGGGAAGAAATATGGCGGGGGTGTGTGTGGCATGTAGCTTTCGTGTTTTTTTAAACACTTTGTTTGTCTTCGTGTGTCTTTAAAGCATTTCTGAAATCACTCTCATTTTACCTCAAAGCACATAAGCGAGTCTATTTTCATAAATTTCCAACGCTTTCTCCCTCTCTTCATCTTTCAAAGGGCGAAATAGAGACATTGAGCTAAAAGCTCCAGTAGGAGAGATTGATCTACTAAACAATTCAACACAGTGCGGGCACAGCAGGAGGGCTCTGTCAGTCATTTCCTGATGCCTGTGGCTATATTCACGTAGGCAAATGTTCACGTCGTTTCTAATGGATCTGTATACAATAATAAATAGGCCCTCTAAAAGCACTCATCAACAAATGTCCCTCCATGGCAGCTATTCAAACAAAATTTGAAACAATGTGTCTAACACACAAAAGCACTTTTGCACTAATTGTGAGCATTGGAGGACTGTGGGAATGTTCACATCACTTGTTCGGAATAACCACCAGTACTACCAGTACTTTCTCTGCAGTATATAGTGTGTACATATAACCAGCTGAACTACCAAATTCGCCATTGCACAGAATGCCATATCCCATAATGCAATGCACCTAGCATAACCTACCATTTCCATTACCATTTCCATTTCCATTTCACAAAAGAAAGTATTATCAACAACAATTCCCAACAAATTTTGTTTACACAAATACTGTCATGTTACATTTGCAATTTAAGTTTATCTCCGAGATGATATCTGAACTCAATTTTAAAAGTAAAAACATGAGGTCATGTGACAGCGATGCATCTTACTGCTTTATTAATCCATGTTGCATGCTATTTATAAAAATAGAAGGTTGCAGCAAGCAGTATGCTAGTATTCCATTCGGAACATAGTCTATGTTGCACAACATGATCTCAAGAAAATATGCTTGTACCTACATACAAATCTGTGGTTCTGTTGCTTTGTACATAGAAATGCCATTGCCATGCAGTAAGCCCTGCCAATTAGCCAAACCTCTCCCTGCTTCTCAAAACCTCTTGTGTTTAAAATGAAAAGCGCTGGCTGGCCCCTCTCTCCCGCGTACTCACCGACTGCTCCAAACGTTTCGCATACAACATCGTGTACACATAAACATTCATATTTCCCTCTTGAAAACACACACACACATACACACAGTATGGCAGTTATATTTGGATGCTTCACATTGTCCAGACCGCACACTGTCAAAGACCGAAATGAATGGCTGTTTATATTAGAGCCCTAGTTTAATGAATTAACCAGCTGCCTGCCCATGTCAAACCAGAGGCTCATACAGAACAGACACCCTGGGCCGAGCCCCTTCACCTCTCCTCTCTCTCCCTGCAGACAGTAGCACACCGTGATTGCGTCCTTGGGGACCAGGGAGAACAAGATGCCCAATGCCCCTTCGAGGATTCACGTTCATTTAGGCGAGGGCGTCTGGCAAAGTGTTGCCCCCATCAATACTGCTGCTTTCCCTCCGTCTGCCTGTAAGCCTGCCTCCATTTTTCAGGCATTGGCACGTTTAAACAAATGGCTAAAATATGTATACAAGCAGTGGGAGTCCCAGGGCTGGCTCTGCTCTGTGCACGAATTTATAGGTGTTTTCCATTTTCCGCATACACAGAGTCTGTCCCTTCAGACGACTGTGCAGCATTAACAATTCCAGTAATATCTGCCCCATCCCCAAGCAACTCACTTCCATCTTCTCTATAAAAATGATAAATATCCATGGTTGGGGCGTGTGTACGCAGTGGCTGTGGTGGTTGAAACAGGCGGCTTCAGGGAGTAGAACTTCACCCATTGCCTTAAGACAGACCAGAGCAAACAGATGGAGAAGGAAGGTTGAGATTTGTCAAGGAAGACAGTGGGAGTTTGTTTATTCATTTAAACAGTTGTATAAATTTAGAGATCAGTGTTTCACAGCCTGTTTTCTTAGGTACTTACAGTCCCATCTATAAGGCTTAAGCACACTGCCTTGGCCACCGTTACAGAAATATATTATATATATTAAATATTATATATATATATTTTTGTGGATATTATTTCAGCATTCTCTTTTTTATTATTATTATTATTACAATGTCAACTTTTTATAGTCACAAAACCTAAATTCAATTGACTACTGGTGATAAAGAGACAGTATGAGAAATACAGGAAGTTAATATAATTGCATTTAATCTGATACTAGCTTGATCACGAGATAAGAATAGGAAACAATGCTACGAGTATTACTGAAGAAATCTAAATACCCAATCTGCTAAATTAAAACTTACACAGTTTGTTTTCTTTTCTTTAAACGTGTTAGACTGTAAATGTTAAAACAATTGTGAGATTCATTACTTTGGAAGTCACAATCGAAAGTAATTGCACATGAAATAGATTTACAAGCTCAGGTTTAATACTTTGAGTTAAGTATGTAAACAAACCCCATAACTCTACAGTATAAGAATAATTTATAGTATAAGAAATAGTTACACTTTGCTGTACTGTAGTTCCACAAACTTTGATATAAAAGCATCGGCCTAAAACATAACTGCATTTCAAAACATTTTACCTCGGAAATATTACATCTAAAATGCTCAATCAAACATTTTCATAAAGTGCTCGTGTTTTATCTCGTCCCTGAACACACGCTTGTGTACCAAACGCATCTCCAGCATTTATCTAAATGACCGATAATAGCCAGTTACTACATTTAAATCCTTCTGTTCAGTCTCCTTTGTTTTCCTTCACGGTTTCTCTCTATACTCCTGCCCTTTCTTTCCGCCTCTGCAGACTCCTGCAGGGCCTGGTTTCCTTAGTCCTGTTGGGCTTTGTGTGGTCCAGACTGGCACATGTGTATGCGTGTGTATGTGTGTGTGTGTGTGTTTGGAAGGGGGCTGAGATTGCTGTAATTACCCAGTCTTACCTGTTCATTAAGCGCACAGTTGGACCCTCGCTCATAAGCATTTAGAAACCAATTGAAGCAACGCGGGCCATTAACAACTCCTGCACTGTAAGAGATGGAGAGCGGAGAAGAAAGAACGAAGAGGAGTCAACATAATGATGAGAGATAAATGGTAGAAAGACATTGTGTGCTAATCACACAGGCCTCTTCTTTATCCCAGCAAGTGATGCCGAGATGCAGATGAGCAAGTAAAGAATGTATACAGACAGGGAAATGAGGAGGAGGAGAGAGGAGAAGAGGAGAGGAGAAAAGAGGAGAAGAGAAACAACAGAGTAACTGAAACCCATGAGAAGTAACACAACGGAGTGACCAAAAAGAAGAAACGGGAAATGACTTTGACAGGAGGATAATGAATCTTGCAGGAGGATGCTGATGTGTGTGAATGAGAGTGATTATGATACAATGGCTCTCGGTGTGATGTCTGATTACA